>JAEOAE010000900.1:0-192512 GCA_036365155.1 Meriones psammophilus
TGTGTGTTCTTGTCTTTCCTATGCCTTAGGAGCAGAGTCTCCTGTTCACCAATTTCAATGCTCAGGTGGTCCCTGCTTCCTGCACATGCAAATGGAGCACCTGAAGGCTCCTCTCCCTCTCCTGTTCTCCCTTACCTCTCAGCTCATTTTCCTGACCTCACTCCTGACCAGTCACACTCATTGCAGCATATGGTATTGTCATTCTTACTCTTCAAGATGAAGAGATGTGTATTTTCTGGGCAGCCTAACCAGGAGTGAACCATCTTCATGGTAAGGAGGGTCTCAGGGCATCATCATCATTATTCTACACCTAAGTTCGTGCTGAGGTATTGTGGACCAGGATAGCCCATGGTGTCCTGAGTCTCAATTCCCTGTTGCCCCATAGGTATGCTTTGGTCAAATGGGACATCTGTGTACACTGAGGTTCAGCCTTGGACCACGTATTGAGTAGGATATCAGTCAGCATTCCTGATTCATCCTGGTCCCTTTCATGCATGATGGCTGGAGGGCCTGAGCCAGGCATTTGTGACTGTTGGACAATTTTATTGCAAGAAAACCTCCTAGTCCTACCTCTTGAATTTTCAGGCTATACCCACGACACCTTTTCATCTATGCTGGTCCAACTGCACCAAGTTTGAGTGCTTGGCCCACCACACAAAAGTGGGCTTGTTGGGTTAGTATCAACTATGTGGAATTTCTGAGTGGCTTCATACATGCCAGAATAATACTCCAGCCTAGCCTCTAAATCCTACAATCCATGCCAGGCATGCCCTCATGTAAGTGCACCAGCTGGACACACTTGCTGTGCTCTTTCGCCTGTGTAGATGTTGTTCAAGACTCTCAGAAAGCACAATGCAGGAGGCAAGTGGTGGCAGAACAAGTTACCTTCTTCTAAAGAGAGAGGTTCCTGAGGAGAGTATGTTGAAATAGGACTGTCCTGGTGAATGGTTGGTTCATAGAGGAACCAGGTTTGGTTAAGTCCCCTGTTGAGAAAACTGTGTGTGTGTGTTTGTGAGGGGTGAGATTAGACTCCCACATGGTAGAGCCAAGCTTGGCCTCTGAGGTGAGGTGAAGGGGCAAAGAGCAAGGTCTTGGGGTCTGGGGGTGGAGGGCTGCAGTTCCCCACAGAGTGGTATGGACCATAAGATACAAATATCATGAGAGCCAGAGTAATCATCCTCATGAGGCAAGAAGAAAATCCTTTCCAACATGCCTTAGCTAGAAGGTGTTGATTCAAGCTTCTAGAGTTTGATGCCAGGCAGTTTATTTTAGACACTGTTAAGTGCACTAAAATTTTTGGAAAAAAAAATGTCCCCTTCTTATGCAGAAGGAAGATCCAGGCCTAAGTGCACAGGTACTCTTTTGCATTATACATGTGACCTCAGCACCCAAGAGCGGCTCTATAGCTTAGGGGCCAAGGATCTGGTGTGGTTTCAGTCATATATGCAAAGCTAAGGTCACCAGACTATAAAGTATATTTTGACATAACCCTAAGGAAGGCTTCTGTTGACTGAGAAACAAACCTAAGGATGGAGTTCTTGGGATAGTTTAAGAAAATGTTAATAGTCTGGGAGATTCGAACATGTCCTGGCCCTATAGGTGGCACATACCACTCTTGATACATGTCTAGCAACAACATGCTGAATCTTATCCAGTACCTTGCATAGTCCTACAACTTACAGCATGCATCGAGTCTTAAACCTTCAACAAATCCATAATTTATCCCAAGAATAGTCCACAACCATCTTTCACCCTACTGTAGTCAATGTTTCTCTATGTTTCCACCAGGTTGTCCATTAGGTACTTCTACACACAAGAGACTTTGATATATGCTCAACTCTCTGCCCAATACCAAGATTTTCGATATTCTCAGTTTTGTTACCCTCCAAGGTCTAGGCAGTTAAGTACCATCACACTCATTCATTTTTTTCCACATACATTGAGAAGTAACCTAGATAAAAATATCCCCTCTTCCTTCTTAAAATGGCTGCCTACAACTTGCAGTGGTCACTTCTGGTCTACTTCAAGATCTTAAATCTCAAACAGCAGCAGCATCTCCCCACCCTTCCCTGTCCTTTAGCAAATGCCTAAACTCCCTTAGCACCTACCTTAACTGCACATACTCAGGAAACATTTGCTGTGCATAAATAACCTTACTTCTTATTCAGATATATCACACCCTCCCACACTGTCTACCCAGGTGAGTATCTTCCACATTACATCCTTGGATGTTGGATGTTTTTTACACATCCAACCATACAAACTTTGTATTTCACTGAGAGTATCACAGACTAGTTTTGACACTTGGATTTTTGTCTGTTGCCATAGCACATTGTATGCTTCAACTGTGTCCAAACACATGAGCATAGTCCCAACATTGGAACATGTTTTGTTTCCAGCATATAGGTTTCCACCAAAACCTACCCTACATTATGTCCACATGTACATATTTTGTCTCCCCTTAAATACCAAATACATACCCATAATTAGTAGAGGTGAACCCAATACTGATGATGCAGTCATTATGGAATCTGCCCACACACAGGAGAACTTTTTTGCTCACTGTATCACACTATTCCATACCCACACTTTTAATGTTCTCCTCCAGGCTTCAACATAGCATGCAATCCTTCACTATACACTTGTTTTCTACATACATTTAGAAATGGGCTTTGTTCCACAATCCTGGCTAGTCTATCTGTCTGACCTATGCAGTGACAACTTCTAGACAGTAGGGTTCCATTTCCCTAAGCTCAAACTCTTATCAAAAGCCTCCTGTAATGTAGCTAATGTCTAGGCTTCTCCAATGACTTGCCCCACAATAATCAATCTACAGGCACTCTGTGTAGCCTACACTCTATCACTTCTCATTCTTATTTTATTGTTCTCCTGCTGGGTGCAGCATTTTGAGTAAAACCTGCACTAAATTGTTATTTTTGCAAACACTGCTGTATCTGCTCTAGATCCCATATCCAGTAACACAAACTTCAACCACACTAACATCTTCCAGGATTACTACTTCAATTGGGTTCTCCTGTGCACTGAACAGTATCTAGACTTCCATCCAGTCCACCCTTCTCTGAGAAAATCACTTTTGGTGTTTTCTGGTGCTGCTTACCTCATCCCATTTCATATCATGTTTAACCACTCCTCCTCCTCCTTGGTCTAGACTCTCCATAAATTATTTATACAAGATAATTGTTTCTCAAGACTAGTAGGATCCAGAATTTTTAAAACATTTAATGACAATCCTAGCATATCTGCTTGTTCCTAGAAGTATTGACTTCTGTCTTTTGGTAGAGTCCCAAATCCTGAGTTCTTGACTATTTTCACAATGCTGTGCTGTGCCAAAGCCAATATCTAGGTTTCTGCAAGGAACCTTACCACCCTTTCTGCTTTCTATACAATAATGCTCTCTACTCAGTTTTCTGAGTCATTCCCAGGATCAAGCCTGTTGAGTACCCACTAACAAAATTTTGATCCATGTCTAAGGAAAACATGTTGAATCGTATCCATTAACTTGTATATATCATTTAAGTAGGATCCTCTTTGTTTCAACAATTTCCAAATCTAGACCCTACATAATCCAAAAACCTCTCCCTGTGTTATAGGCAATGTTTATCTTGGATCCTTACAGGCAGTACTATTCTTATATTTATATCTACATATGACACTTTGAGATGCACTCACCTGTCTAATTTCTAATCACAAATCCCCATTTCCCTACCATGTCACTTCCAAGGGCCTAGTCAGATAAGTACCCCCACATTCAGCACTTGTTTTTTCCATATTCAGTGGGCTCTGCATTAGATAAAACAGCAACTCTTCCATCTTAGAATGGCTGCCTACACATTGCAGTAATCATTTCTTTTCTTCTTCAGGATCCCACATCATACACCTGAGAATCATCCCACCACCCCTTCCTGTCTTCTATCCAACAGGTAATATCCCTTAGCATTATCATACATAGAGTTACTCAAGAAAGATTTCCTGTGCATACATAACCTCACTCTGCATTCAGACTACCAATGTCCTCTCCCAATGTTTAAAAAGGTGATAATTCTCCCCAATACATAATTGTTTTTCTATATCCCACCTTATATAACTTATATCTCATTGACAGCTTCCCAGCCAATTTGACCCTTACAATCTTGGATGTTGCAGTAGTGACCCATATGTTTCAATAGAATTGTAAACATTTAGTTCATGTTAGAAATAGTCCTTGTTCCCCTTACTATGGGAAACCAATTGATTACTGAGCTATCACGGGTCACATCTGAGCAGAGGTTCTAGGTTTTATCCTCTCATGGACTTTGGTTGAGTGTCCATCTCAGAAAAGACCCTGTGCCCAGATACGTTTGGTCCTTGTGGAGCTCCTATCCTTTCCACATCAAACTCCCCTTCTTTCATATGATTCTCTGCACTCTGCCAAAGGTTTGGTTGTGAGTCTTAGTATCTATTTTGGAGCACTGCTAGGTAGAGTCTTTCAGATGTTTTCTGCGGTAGACTCCTGTCATACGTTCAATGCATATCCCATTTGTCTTTCTAAAGGAGGATAGATCATCATACCCCATGTCTGCTTTCTTGACTGGCTCTTGGACCTCCCCACCCCCCAAGGGAGGAGCAGTACTGTTAGGCCACAGAGGAGGACTTTGCAGCCAGTCCGGAAAATACCTAACAAAAGCGAGTCATATGAAAGGGGAGGAGGTCCTCCCCTATTAGTGGACTTGGAAAGGGACAGGGAGGAGATGAGGGAGGGAGGGTGGGATTGGGGAGGGAATGAGGGATACAGCTGGGATACAGAATCAACAAAATGTAACTAATGAGAAAAATAAAATTATGGAAAAAAAAAAAAAAAAAACCTTTTCTATAAAGCACCGGATAATAAATACTTGAGGCTTTGTGCTCATGTGTGTCTTTTGCAACTTTTCAGAGCTGCAGATGTAGTAAAAAAGCAGAAAAAAAAAAGAATTGTAAACATTTACCCAATTTATATCCAATATACAATCTCTTACCTAGATCTGAAGGTCAGACAGGGAGTCAAGTGTCTCTGTTGGATCTGTGCAACCTCCTGCACAATGTCAAGGCTGTAGTAGACCCTGCACACCTATATCTGCCTGTGATGGGCACTGTTCCCACAACAGATCCCAGACCACTGACCTCTCCTGACTACATCATCTGTGCACTAATTTTAATCCATAATGGTTAGACATTTAGGAAATTAAAGCAGCTCCTTGATGACATGGAAAGTTACTTGCCCTTCCCTAAGTCTGGTAGTATGCAATCACATCTGCAGCATAGCTCTCCTGTTCATGTTCCTCCATACTGTCCCTCTCAAAATAGTCCTTTCTCCTTGGTCTTCTCAGTGGAATGTCAACCTTTTCTTCTCTCTCTTTTATCTCTCTCTCTCTCTCTCTCTCTCTCTCTCTCTCTGACTCTATCTTCGTCTCACTGTTTATGTCTTTTGTGTGTGTGTGTTTGTGTATATGTGTGAGTGCATGGGATTAGGGTGGTGGCTACTCTGTTCCTGACTGCTTCTGCCATGAGCCAGCCAGTTTCCTAAGAGCAGTGTGCATGTCGATGATTCCTGAAAGAAACCACATCTGTCTGAATCTCAAAAGAGAATTACTGTGCTTGGCAAGAAGGACTACAACACAGAGGAAGAACCACAATGTGCTCACATGCCACTTTTGCTCTCTGTTCACGCCAGGATGCAGTTTTGATTACTGCCATTACTTGAGCATCAGGAGGCACAGTCAGGCAGAGCAATGTGGACTCAGACCTCTTGTGACACAGCTCTTCTTAGAAACCCACATTATCCAATATCTTTTCTGTGACTGTGCACATACATAGCAAAGGGACCACAGAACTTTTCTTCTGAATTCTTAACCTTCCAGACATATGGGGGAGGGCAAATGACATTCTCCTCAAACGCACAGTCCTTTCCTTCCTAACTTCTGCAAACTACTGGTGGCAAATGCTAACCATCTACTCACAATTAACATGTGCAGTGTTTCTCCTGTAACATTCCCTTTCAAGCCTTACTGACATCCACTCTGATATCACAATGCATAAAGTGGCTATCTACATAAAGGAGGTGAGTTGTGTCTCAGGCCACACATGCTGGATGATGCAATACTAAATATGTATGGTGGACATATGGAGCTCCACTTAGGGATCACCAGAGGAACCCTTCCTCTTATAATGATATTTCATCTAACAGGGCTGTGTGTCTTCCTCTGATGTGAGCCCTTTGGAGTCCTGGACCTTGTGACACAGGTATCTCCTAAGGACACTGAAGAAAACATAAACCCCTTAGTTACATTAGGCTGACTTTGCTGGACTTTCCTCATACATTTCCTTCAGGAATGCTGAATGAGAATCATCAAGCTCAACCTCTGCCTGATCACCTAGAAAGCATGGTTTACAAGGTACCCTAAGAAATTACTGATGTATGAGTTCCCCTTAGAGATTGCACACTTTCTACCCTGTGTAGGCTTTCACAATCTTCATCTACCCTCAGCAAGCAGTTTTGAGACATACATCCTTCTGTTATAAAACATACCTGGGAATACCAAGTGTGTGTTCAAACCCACTACAAAAGTATCAATACATCATATGTAACACAGTCATAAAGAGATGGGTTTGTACTCATATCAGGCCACACTCTACCCCCAGCCTCTACTGTGTATTCTGTCTGTGTAGGCCTTCTTACTATAGGGCATATAAAAGTCCTTGTCCCTCCTGTAGACTGCTTAAATATTATCAGTATTGTCACCTGCCTGCAGGCAACTAATTTGAACTAACTTTTCCTGAAATTTCTTCCACAGTTGCCTTTCCTATAGAAACAGCACTATTTTCTCCATAGGCACTAGGAGGAGTGTGGGTGATGAAAATCTGAAAACTTTGTCTCAGCAGGTGCTTTTGTCCTGGGACTTAAGTACTTTTATCAAGAACTTGGACAGAGTTGCTCTGTGCAAACTCTACTCACATTCTCCAGATGAGAACAATGGCTTCCCTGCCTGTAGAAAGTTATACACATTTGCAGCTTGATGAGAAGATGCAAGAAAGGACCAGTTTATATTGCTCACACACAGGAGCACAGATACTCAGAGGGATCCAGATGTGCTGTTGGGTCAGGCGTTTTCTGTTGCTGCACACCATGTAATGCCCATTTGGTCCTTAACAAAACTCTGAGTCCTGTAAAATCTCAGACACAGACAAAAAATGCTTATTGAAGGAAGGAAGTATGAGTCCTCCTCAGATGTTCATACTGCCCAGATTGTTTTTACCTCTGTCTGCCTAATTGTGATTAGTGTCCAGTATAGTGGTAGCTGTCTTTTAGAGGCCTTTCTTGCTTTCTGTGTCAGGCATCCAGGCCCAAAGAGTATCACCACTTGACATCAACAACCTTCTAAGGCATCTGCAAGTCAACACCCTCCAACCTCTCCTAATCCCTGACTCCAGACCATTGGTTGCCTCCCCCCCCTATAACTACACCTTAAATGGCTTCCAGCTTCTCTCTAGGAAAAAAAAAGCCACAGCTTTCTAGTGTTAAGGTGCTGTCAGACAAATGTAGTCATTCTGTCAATAGCACCAGTGCCAATTATTGCCAAACAGAGAAGAGATATCCATGTACATATGTTGGTCAACTAAGCTTTCAGGGCCTGAAATGGCAATGATGGAATCAAAGGGGTGTCATCTCAGGGCAAAGAGATAGAGCATGTTCTTTGGGGTTTCACTTTAAAAATTAGGTGTGAGACCACCTGTCCCATGATCAACCACACAGGCTCACAGGGCACACTCACAGGGTCAGCTCACACACTCAATCACGTCGCTGCTTGTACATACTTATGAGCTTTGTATGTCTGTCTAGAAGGCTCACCTCTCCAGTCTGTGAGTATCCTTTCCAAATGTACCTGTAACAAGGAAAGAATGGCTTGTTCCCATTTTCATGACAACCATGGTGTCATAGAAAATATTCTCTCCCAGTAGGCATTTCTCCATGGAAATCCGGAAGTATTAATCCCCCCATGAGTCTGACTGTTCATTTACATCTCTGTCACCTAGTTCCCCCACTGCCCCCTGCAGCTGCAGGCATGCAAGTAAGTAAACATGCACACACTAGAGAAGATGATGCTCCTAATCTAGATTGCAGGGTCTATGACCATGGAGGCTCTGGGACAAGGCAAGACAAGAGATGACAGATTCCAATTTGCATTTTATCCTAATAAGGCCATATATGAAAAGGATACCTTTCACCTGGTAGAATTCAGAAGGCAAGCCTGCTGCTTCTCCAGGTACAAATTAGTGTTCTGGATCACTTTGAAGAAAATGAGGAGGATCTTAGACCTGTGCAGGATAGAAAGTAGCTCAGGAGTTCTGTTGGCAGCTGCATAAAAAAAAACCATTTAAACCTCAAGCAGGAAAGGCACAGATGAAATTTCAAATAGCAGAAAGTTTTGGAAACCTCAAAGCCCAACTTCAGGCACATATGTTTTCCAACAACTGCACACTTTAGAAACTAAAAACACCAGGCTGTGGAAGATGTCTCATTAAAACCAACACACTCATCCATCAAAACACACACACACACACACACACACACACACACACAAACACACACTTATCACACACATTCACAAATTGACACACAGATACAGTCACACTCACACATACACACATGCAACAAATGCATGTACACTTGCACACACACAGAGACACACACTCACTGCTCACACCCACACACTCTTCAACTTGCACACAGGAAAATGTTCCAAAAGCTGTCCCAAGGCATGACTACTAGTCTATGCACCCAGCCCTGCATCCAGTGAGATATTTTCAAAACAGATTAGATGATATCAGCTTGGTAATTTCAGCTCTTCAGGGTTTTTCTATTCTTGCCTTGGCACATACATGGATCCTTACAGTATCTTTTGCTTGAACTACTTCACTGAAAAAACTTCTAATATTCGTGGAGTGGCAGTGTATTTCTTTCTTAGGGTTGGGTACTCTGTTGCATGAACATATATGCTTGGCCTATCTCCTCATCATGAGGGGTTAATTCAGGATCATTCCACTGTACCTGTGGCTGCTGTAAGCTTTTGCATACCAATATTTGCTCAAATGCCTCTATTCAGGGGAGAGGCTCATAGACATAGGGGTGGAGTGACTGTGTGATTGGCTGATATAGCATTTGCCTATCTGGTGAACACAAAACTCCTCCCCGCAGTAGAAGAAAATTTCCTCATCAAGGGCTGGATTTCACATGCTCCAGGAATGCACAGATGATTGGTGGTGAGGCATGGTATACAAGGTACCCTTGGTGGAGTAGAAGAGCACAGGGAAGTGTCTGAGACCAAGCTGAACAATACTGTGATGGATATGAGCCTTACTTACCCTACTAATTGTACAAAGCTCCTGGAGGCAATCAGAAAGTTGACCCTCAGCACTGAAGTCCATAAAAGGCTATGCACAAAGATGTACCTTGGCTACTGAGGACCTCCTGTCTCTGCCCCTTGTGTTCTTTCCACGTGTCACTAGACACATGGGTCCTCCAGAGAAGCAGGCATGTGTAAAGCTTAGACAGAAGGGCTTTAGTAGGGCGCAGGGCACTTGCACAACCACAGACACCAGTCAAGCACACACATCTTTGAGTCCCAAGTTATACTCCTATGATTGCTGGTGGGGGTCATTTAGGATCACTTTCGACCACTCTCCTGCATTGCTGCATGCTATTCTAGAGTGGCCAGCATCTTTAGCTTATGCATGTGAGGACTAATCCTGGAAAAGGAGGATCTTGGTAATTGTCCTGAAACTTTTCTCTATAAGTGAGTGATTCAATAGGTAAGTTTCTCTACAGGTGAGGTGTTAGTGCACATGAGGTGAAATCATGAGCCTCCCTTCTACCTTAGAGTGCATGAAGTCAAAAGTCAAGAAAGGATGCCTGGAAAAGCTGTGTGAGGCTGTCAGGAAATCTAAGGAGTGGGAAGAAGAGCATGTATGCTCCTGTGAAAATTGAGGACCTTCCACACGGCTCTCTCAGTACCCTTTAGGTACTCTAGATATTCTGCACAGGTCCACACTTCTACATGTGTGGGCATTGAAAAGAGGGAGCATAGGTGATTGGGGAATTTTTGGCCCATCCTAGGTGAGTCCCCAGTTTATGCCTGCATAACTGAAAGCTCCAAGACATACACACATGCTTAGTGGGGGCTGAGGATTGAGTATATGGTGGTAGTGGTGCTGGTGGGTGTTGTAAAAAAATGGAACAACATTGCTCTCTAGGCTCACACACAGCAGAGGTGTAGATTACTTTCCTAGAGTAAGGAATACCTGACACCATCCTGGAGGAGAAAGAAGGTCTCAGGGATTGTGTTGAGCTATGTATGTCCCTGTAGGTTTATGCCTAGGTATTGGGACCCAGGATAGTCCCTGAGGTAGAGGTGTAGAGCCTAAATTGGAGTGGACACTTAAGTGGTGTGGACAAGGTGAGCGAGAATTGATGTGGGAAGGTTTTGCTACCATGCAGAGTATGAGCAGAGCAGGAATGACAGTTTGTGTGCTTTCAGAAGGAGTATAGATCTGCCATAGTGCCATTGCTGAAGTCCTTGGGTATAGGCTATATTCATTGAGGACCACACTTCCATAGATGGATATACTTAAAACAGGTATGTGAGAGTTCCCAGGCCTGAGGAGCACAATTTTCCATTCACACATGTTTAATTACAAGTGGGCAGAACCAAGGAAAGGGAGAGGATAGGCACTCATATCTTATGTCCTTGTGTTTCCACAGAGGCCAAATCGTCTACATAGGGAGGTTCAGCAAGCTGTGATCACCCTTGCAAGGGGAAGCAGAGCTCTGGGCATGATGTTCCTCTAGTGAGTGAATAGGATTTCAGACCCAGTGTAATTTCCTGATCTGATGTCTAAAGCCTGAAGCCCACATGGCCTAAGTCCCAGGAGGATATTCTAGGAACATTTTGTGAGGGATACAGGTTGTGAGAGGAATGGGCCAGGCAGTACATGTTGCCTGAGGAGGTAGTCATGGCCTTTGCATGGTTCTTTCTGACATTTTAGTGTTTAGAGAACACATGTTCTCTTGGTCCACATTGTCCACATGTGAGCCTATTCGAAAAGGGGTATGGCTTTATCAGGTTAGTTCCAGGCCTTAACACAGTGGTTTCTTGCTGATGCATGTGTAACCCCAACCCCCTAGTCAAACATGCAAGATTTCCAGTTGGGCCTCAATAAACAACAAGGATTGGTCAGTCTCACACATGCGCCCATGCTTTTCACCCTGTTGTAACACTTCCAGAAGTGACTTCTGAAAGTTGTGACTACATTCATGGGTAACAAGTGTTTGGGAGGTTTGCAGTGAGGAGACCCAATTCTGCAGATTAGTGACTTAGTATTGGGAATGCGGGTAGTACATATCCAAAAGTGACTTCTTACAAGTTGTGCCAATCCTTGAGGGTGAGAGGGATTTGTATTGGGGGTGGGGAGATAGGGGTTGCTGTGGGTTAGACCTCTTTAGCTGAGTGACTTAGTATCAGGACTCACTATAGGACCCTGCAGGAGGTGAAGTTGCTAGCTGTGCCAACCCTCTAGGGTAACAGCTTCACAGCCAATTTGATCCTTACAATCTTGGATGTTGCAGTAGTGAACCATATGTTTCAATAGTGTTGTAAAAATCTACATGTTTTATATGCAACATATATGCTCTTACCTAGATTGGAAGGTCATACAGGCTGTCACGTGTCTCTATTGGACCTGTGCAACCTCCTGCTGCAGTGTCAAGGGTGTAGTAGACCCTGAACACCTCTATCTGCCCGTGATGGTCACGGTTCCTATAACAGATCCCAGATCACTGACCTCTCCTGCCTACAACATCTGTGCACTAATTTTAATCCATAGTGTCTTAGACAGTTAGGAAATTAAAGCAGCTCCTTGATGACATGGATGGGCACTTGCTTTTCCCTAAGTCTGGTAGAATGCAATCGGATCTGTAGCATAGCTCTCCTGTTCATGTTCCTCCCTATTGTCCCCCTCAACACAGTTCTTTCTCCTTGGTCTTCTCAGTGGTATCTCATACTTTTCTTCTCTCTCTCTCTCTCTCTCCTATTTCTCTGACTCTCTCTGTCTCACTGTCTATGTCTCTGTTGCTTTGTGTGTGTGCTTGTGTGTGTGTATGTGTGTGTGTGTGTGTGTGTGTGTGTGTGTGTAATTAGGATGGTGGCTACTGTTCCTGACTGCTTCTGCCTTGAGACAGCCAGTTTCCTATGAGCAGTGTTCATGTCACCCAATCCTGAAGAAACCACATCTCAAAAGATGCTTGCTGTGCTTGGCGAAAATGACTACAACACAGAGGAAGAAATGCAATGTGCTCACATGCCACTTTTGCTCTCTGTTCACGCCAGGATTCAATTTTGATTCCTGCCATTACTCAGACACCAGGAGGCACAGTCAGGCAGAGCAATGTGGACTCAGGGCTCCTGTGTCACAGCTCGTCTTAAAACTCCATTATTCCGTGTCTGCTCTGTAAGTGTGGGCACACAGAGTATAGGGACCACAGAACTTTTCTTCTGAATTCCTAAACTTACAGAAATATGGGGCGTAAATGACATTCTCCTCAATCCCTCAGCCCTTTCCTTCCTAACCTCTGTATCCATAAACTACTGGTTGTACAAGCTAGCCCCTATTCACAATGAAAATGTGCAGTGTCTCTCCTATAACATTCCCATCCATCCTTACTGACCTCAACTCTGATATCACAATGCAAAAAGTGGCTATCTACATAAAGGAGGTTAGTTGTGTCTCAGACCACAACTGCTGGATGATGCAATACTAAATATGTATGGTGGACAATTGGAGCCAAATTTAGGAATCACCAGAGATAAGGATAAGGGTGTGTCATCTAACAGGACTGACTATCTTCTTCAGATGTGACCCCCTTGGAGTCCTGTTCCTTGTGACATGTGTCTCCTGAGGACACAGAAGAAAACATAAACCCCTAAGTTACATTAGGCTGACTTTGCTGGAGTTTCCTCAAACATGCCCTCCATCATAGCTGAATGAGAACCATCAAGCTCAACCACACCTCCCCTACCATCCTTTACCATCCAAAGACCATGCTTCACAGGGTACCCTTAGAAATCACAGATGTATTACTTACACTTAGAAAATGCACCCTTTCTACCCTGTGCATATCTGGACATTCTTCACCTTTCTTCAGGAAGGCTGTTCACAGACATACATACTTCAGTTAGAAAAAATACCTGTGAATACCAAGTGTGTGTTCAAGCCCACTAGCCCGGGTATCCATGCAGCACTTGTAACCCAGTCATAAAGAGATGTGTGTGCACTCATATCAGACTACACTCCACCTCCAACCTCCAGTGTTTATTCTGTCTTTGTAGGCCTTTTACTCTAGGGCATAGAAAAGTTCTTGTCCCTCCTGCAGACAGCTTAAATGTTATCAGTATTGTCACCTGCCTCCAGGACAGCACTTTCAACCTTCTGTTTGCTGAAATTTCTGTGATAGTTACCTTTCTGGTGAAAATGACACTATCTTCTCCAGAGGCACTAGGAGAAATGTGGGAGATGAAATATTGAAAACTTTGCCTCAGCAGGTGCTTCAGTCCTGGAACCTAAGTAATTTTATGAAGAACTTGCATAAAGTCACTCTATGCAAACTCTACTCACATTTTCTCGAGATGGGACCAATGGCTTCCCTGCCTGTAGAAAGTCATACACATGGGTGGCAGGCAGTCTGATGAGAGGGTACAAGAAGGGATCAGTGTATATTGCTCACACAAAGGAGCAGAGGTACTCAGAGGGATCCAGATATGCTAGTAGGTCACGTGTTATCTGTTGCTGCACACCCTCTAATGACTACAGGGTGCTTAACACAACTCTGAGCCCTGTAAAGTCTCAGACACAAACACATGCCTCTTAAAGGAACAAAGTCTGACCCTTACTCAGGTTTTCATACTGCCCAGATTTTTTCCACAGTCTGCCAAACTGTGATTAGTGTCCAGTATAGATGCAGCTATCATTTGGAGGCTTTTTTTTTTTTTTTTTGGTTCCTGTGTCAAATATCCAGTCCCAGAGAGTATCTCCACTTGATATCAACAGTCTTCCAAGGGAACTCCAGGTCAGCACCCTCCTCCCACTCTTAAACCCTGATCCCAGCACATTGGGTGCCTTCCCCAATATAACTCCTCCTTAAATGGCTTCCTACTTCTCTCTAAGAAACAAAAGCCACAGCTATCTAGGTTTAAAGTGCTGTCAGACAAATGTAGTCATTCTGTCAAATACACAAGTGCTAATTACTGCCAAACCAAGAGGAGACATCCATGTACATGTGTGGGCCAACTGTGCTTTCAGGGCCTGAAACTACAAAGATGGCACCTAATTGTGTTTCACCTGAGGGCAAAGAGACAGGGAATGGTCCTTGGGGCTTCATTTCAAAAATTAGTAGTGAAGCCCTCATCTGTCCCATGATCAAGCACACAGACTCACAAAGCACACTCACAGTGTCAGCTCACACACTCACTCATGTTGGCTGCATGTACCTACCTGTCTGTTTTGTTTCTATCTAGTGTGCTCACCTCTCTGGTCTGTGAGTATCCTTCCCAAATTCACCTGTAACCAGGAAAGAATCGCTTGTTCCCGTTTTCATGGCAACCACTGTGTCATAGAAAACATTCTATCCCAGGAGCCAGTTTCCTGTGGAAATCAGGAAGTACTAATCCCCCCAGGAGTCTGACTGTTCACTTACATCTGTTACCTAGTTCAGTCACCATGCCCTGCAGCTGTAGGCTTGAAAGAAATTACGCATGTACACACTAGAGAAGATGATGTTCTTATTCTAAGGTGCAGGGCCATTGACCATAGAGGTTTTGGGACAAGGCAAGACAAAAAATGAGAGATTCCAATTTGTTATCTAACATAAAGAGGCCACATCTGAAAAGGACAACTTTTTACCTACTAGAATTCAAAAGACAGGCATGCTGCTTCTCCAGGTACAATTTAGTGTTCTAGGTCACTTGGCAGAAAAGGAGGAGGACCTTGGATCTGTGCAGGATAGAAAATAGCTCAGGAGTTCAAAATCCATCTTAAATTTCAAGCATGAAGGACACAGATCAGACTTCAAATGGAGGCTTTGGAAACATCATTTCCCAACCCCAGTGACATAATTTTTCCAAAAGTAGTACTCTTCCCCAACAAATCCCAAACAGAGCCATCTATCAGGAAACACATATACAAAAACTCCAGGCTGTGGAGGGTGTCTCATTAAATCCAACCCATTCATCCACTCAACTCACACACATTTATCACAAACACTTATCACACATTTTCACAAATTCTCACACAGACACATAGACACTCATACATATACACACACAACAAATGCATGTACACACGTGCACACACAGAGAGACACACACTCACGGCCCACCCTCCCCCACCCTTTTCAACTTGCACACAAGAAAATGTTCCATTAACCTGTCCCAAGGCATGACTACTAGTCTATGCACCCAGCCCTGCATCCAGTGAGAAGTTTTCTCAGCAGATTAGATGACATCAGCTTGGAAAATTTAACTCTTCAGGGTTTTTCTATTCTTGCCTTGGCACATACATGGATCCTTATAGTGCCTTTTGCCTGAACGACTTCACTGAAAAAGCTTGCAATATTTGTGCAGTGGCAGTGTATTTCCTTCTTAGGGTTGGGTATTCTGTTGCATGAGTATACATGCTTGGTCTATCTCTTCATCACGAGGGATTAATTCACGATATTTGCATTGTGCCTGGGGCTGCGTGGACTTTTGTATACCAATATTTGCTGAAATGTCTCTATTCAGAGGAGAGGCTCATAGACCTGGGTTGGGGGGAGTGACTGAGTGATAGCCTGATATTGTAGTTCCCATTCTGGTGAACACAAAGGTCCTCCCCAGAGTAGATTGTCACCTGCCTCCAGGACAGCACTTTCAACCTTCTGTTTGCTGAAATTTCTGTGATAGTTACCTTTCTGGTGAAAATGACACTATCTTCTCCAGAGGCACTTTCAACCTTCTGTTTGCTGAAATTTCTGTGATAGTTACCTTTCTGGTGAAAATGACACTATCTTCTCCAGAGGCACTAGGAGAAGTGTGGGAAATGAAAATTCACTCAAAAGGGGCTGTATTTCACATGCTCCATGCATGTGCACATGATTGGTGGTGAGGCATGTTGCCCATGGTGCCTTTTGGAGAGGATAGGAGCACAGGCAGTGTCTGAGCCCAAGCTGAACAATATGATGGGCATGTGTCTTACTTACCCTTTTGACTGGACAAAGATCCTGGAGGCAATCAGAAAGTTGACCCTAAGCACTGCAGTCCTAAAAAGGCTATGCACAAGACTGTACCTTGGCTACTGAGGACCTCCTGTCTCTGCCTCTTGTGTTCTTTCCATGAGTCACTGGATGCATGGGTCCTCCAGAGAAGCAGGCATGAGTAATGCTTAGACAGAAGTTCTTTAATAAGTCCCAGAGCACTTGCACAATCACAGACACCAGTCAAGCACACACATCTTCATGGCCCAAGTTATACTCCTGTGATTGCTGGGTAGGGGTCATTCACGATCACCTTTGGCTAGTCTCATGCATGGCTGCTATTCTATAGAGACCAGCATCTTTAGTTTATGCATGTGAGGACTAATCCTGGAAAAGGAGGATCTTGGTGATTGTCCTGAAGCTTTTCTCTATATATGAGTGACTAGGTATTAGTGCTCATGAGGAGACATCATGGGCCTCCCGTCTACCTTAGAGTGGATGAAGTCAAGAAAGGCTTCCTGGGAAAGTTGTGTAAAGCTGTTAGGGATTCTAAGGGGTGGGAAGAAGAGCCTGTATGCAGTTGTGGAAATTAGGGACCTTCCACATGGCTCTCTCAGTACACTTTGGGTATTCTAGAGATTATGCAAAGGTCCATAATTCCACATGTGGTTGTATTGAAAATGGGGAGCATAGGTACTTGGGGCATTTTGGCCCATCCTAGGCGAGTTCCCAGTTTATGCCTGCTCACTGAAAGTTCCAAGACAAGCATACATGTGTGCTGGAGGCTGGGGGTTGAGTATATATGGTGGTAGTGCTGCTGGTGGTGGTTGTGAAAGATGAAAAAGCATTGTTGTCCTGTCTAAGACACAGCACAGGTGTAGATTACTTTTCCTAAATAAGGAATACCTGGCACCATCCTGGAGGAGAAAGAGGGTCTCACGGATTGTGTTAAGCTATGTATGTCCCTGTAGGTGAGTGGGTAGGTATTGGGACCCAGGATAGTCCCTGAGGTAGAGGTGTGGAGCCTGAATTACATAGTGGAGTGGACAGGTGAGCAAGGGTGGTGTGGGAAGGTTTTGATACCATGCAGGGTGTGAACAGAGCAGGCATGACAGTTTTTGTGCTTTCAGAAGGACTATGGATCTGCCATAGTGCCCTTGCTGAAGTCCTTGGACATAGGTAACATTCATCGAGAACCACACTTCCATAGTTGGACTTTTTTAAAACAGGTATGTGGGAGTTTCGGTTTCTTCCAGGCCTGAGCAGCACAATTTCCCATTCACAGATGCTTGATTGCAAGTGGGCCTACCCGAGGAAAGGGAGAGGATAGGTATTCATATCTTACGTCCTTGTTTTTCCATGGAGGCCAAATCCTTTTAAAAGGGAGGTTTAGTGAGCTGTGATCACCCTTGCAAGAGGAAGCAGAGCTCTGGGCAAGAGTGAGGAAGTGTGTTCCTCTAGTGAATGAACAGGATTTCGGACCCAGGATCATTTCTTCAACTGATGTCTATTGCCTGAGGCCAACATGGCCTAGGCCCCAGGAGGATGGTCTAGGAACAGTTTGTAAGGGATGCAGGTTGTGAGAGTTGTGGGCCAGGCAGCACATTCTGCCTGAGGAGGTAGTCAGGGCCTTTGCATGGCTCTTTCTGAGATTTTAGTGTACTACACATGTTCTTTCAATCCACATGTGCACACGTGAGCCCATTTGAAAAGGGGTATGGGTTTATCAGGTCCCTTACAGGTCTTAACACAGTGTTATTTTGCTGATACATGTGTAACCCCAAACCCCAAGTCTAACATTCATGATTTCCAGGTGGGCCTCAGTAAGGAACATGGATTTGTCAGTCTCACATATGAACACACGTTTTTCACCCCATTGTAACACTTCCAGAATTCACTTCTCAATGTAGTGACTACCTTCAAGTGCAAGAAGTGTTGGGGAGGTTTGCAGTGAGGAGGCCCATTTTTGTAGATGAGTGATTTAGTATTGAGACGCAGGGTAGTACCCATCCAAATGTGACTTCTTGCTAGTTGTGTCCATCCTCGAGGGTGAGAGGGATTTGTTTTGAGTTTGGAAGAATAGAGTTTGCTGTGGGTTACAACTCCATTGCTGAGTGACTTAGTATCAAGACCCACTATAGGACCCTTCAGTAAGTGATGTCTCACTAGCTGTGTCCACCTTAAGGGATGGTAATCTTTGAGATTGCAGTGAGGTGTGTTTCTGTAGCTGAGTGACTGGGTCTTATACTTCTGGAAGTAAAGTCACTCAGGCTGTGACCATGCTCCAAGGAAAGAGGGCTTTGTGATGATTGCTGTGAGGCATATCTCCCTATAGCTGTATCATTAGGTACTTGGGAACCATCTAAGTCCACAAGGGTACTTCTAGAGCCTAAATTTCACATCTCAGAGAAAGTGGCCCTGGAGGTTTCTCAAGGAGGGCCAACAGGTCATCAGAGAGAGTAGGCAGGATGGCACATAACTGGTCAAGATTCTAGGGACCCTGCCTGTGTAGTGTGGACATTCTCCCATGGCCCATAGTTCCATGTGTAGGACCCTTTAAATAAGAGTTGTGGGTGTTCTTGTCCTTCCTACTCCTTAGAAGCAGAGTTTCCTTTTCACATGTTTCAATGCACAGGATGTCCATGCTTCTGGCATGTGCAAATGCAGCACACAAATGTTTCCCTCCCTCTCCTGCACTCCCCCAATTCTCTGATTTTCCTGCCTCACCACTGACCTGCTACACTCAGTGCAGCATATGGTACTGTCCTTCTTGCTTTTTCAGATGTGTATTTTTCAGGGAGTCTAACTAGGAATGACCCACCTTCATGGTAAGGAGAGTCTCGGGGCATCATCATGATTACTGTACACCTAAGTTTGTGCCCAGGTATTGGGTTCTAGGCTAGCCCATGTTGTGCCTAGTCTCACTTTTCTGTTGGCCCATAGGTATCCTTTGGTCAAGATGGAACATCAGGGTACACTGAGGTTCAGCCTTGGACCACATGATGAGCAGTGTGTCAGTCACCATTAATGATTCATCCTAGGCCCTTTCATGCATGATGGTTTTAGGGCCAGAAACCGGCATGTGTGACTGCTGGATCCATTTACTGCAAGAGCACTTCCTAGCACTACTCTTATAGTTGCAGGCCAACCCCAGAAAAGCCATATAGTTGTGCTTGTCCACCACCATCAAGGTTGACTGCTTGGCCCACCACAACCAAGTGGGCTTGTTGAGCTAGTCTGAACTATATGGAATTTCTGAGGGGCCTCATACAGGGCCAGACTTGTGCATGCAAACCTGCTGTGTACTCAAGCCTAGAATCTATTAACTATATGACCCATGCCAGCCATGCTTTCATGTGAGTACACGAACTGGACCCACTTTCTGTGCCCTTTTGCCTGCATAGGTCTTGTTCAAGACTCTCAGAAAGCACAAGGCTGGAGGCAGGTGGTGGCAGAGGAAATAACCATATTTTTAAGGGAAAGAGGTTCCTCAGGATAGTATGTTGAAATACGATTGTCCAGGTGGATGACTCGTTCATAGAGGATGCTTTGGTGAAGTCCTGTGTTGGGAAAATTGTGTGTGTGTGAGATGTGATATTAGGCTCCTGAATGGTTGAGCCAATATTGGCCTGTGAGGTGAGGTACAACAGCAAAGAGCAGGGTCTGGGTTCTGGGGGTGAAGGGCTGCAGTTCCCCACAGAATGGTGTAGACCACAAGTTCCAAATGCCATGACAGCCAGAGTAACCATTCTCATGAGTCAAGATAAAAATACTTTCCAACATGCCTTAGCTTGAAGTTGTTGGATCAAGCTGCTAGAGTCTCACACCAGGCAGTTTAATTTAGACACTGGTAAGTGTGGTAAAAATTTTGGGAAAAAAAAATTCCCTGGTAAGACAGTTCCCTGTGCAGAAAGAAGATCCGGGACTAACTATACAGAGGCTCTTTTCAATGTACATGTGATCTCTGCCAAAAAGAGAGGTTCTATAGCTTAGGGGCCAAGGATCTGGTATGGTTTCAGTCATATAGGCAGTGTCAATGTCACCAGACTATAAAGTGCATTTTGACATCTCCCCTAAGGAAGGCTTCTGTTGACCGAGAAACAGTCCTAAGGATGGAGGTCCAGGGAGGGAGAGTATGAGGAAATCTTAATAGTCTGGGTGATTCAGGACTGGCCTTGCCCTATAGGTGGCATACATCACTCTAGATACATGTCTAGCAAGAGCATGATGAATCTTATTAAGTACCTTGCATAATCCTACAACTTACAGCATGCACCAAGTCCTAAACCTTCAACAAATCCATAATCTATCTCAAGAATAGTCTAAAAACCTCACTCTGTACTGTAGCCAACTTTTCTCTATATTTCTACCAGGTTGTCTTCTATGTATGTCTACACACAGGATACTTTATCTATACTCACCTCTCTGCCGCATACCCAGATTTTCTATATCCCAGTTTTGTTGTTTTCAAGGTCTAGACAGTTGAGTAATCCCAAAATCACTTATTTTTCCATGTTCAGTGAGAAGTAATCTAGAAAAAATACCCACTGTTCCATCTTAAAATGGCTGCCTACACCGTGTACACTTCTGGTCTACTTCAAGATCCCAAATCCCAAACAGCAGCAGCATCTCCCGACCTTTTCCTGTCCTGTAGCAATCGCCTAAACTCCCTTAGCACTTACCTTAACTGCACCTACTCATGAAACATTTGCTGTGCATAGTTAACTCTACTCCTTATTCAGACTTATCATACTCTCACCCACTGTCTACCCAGGTGATTATCCCCCAAATTACATATTTGTTTTTCCACATCCAAGCATATAAATCTTGCATTTCACTGCCAGTGTCATAGACTACGTTTGACTCTTGTTTTTTTCCCTGTTGCCATAGCACACCCTATGCTTCAACTGTGTCCTACATACATTAGCATAGTCCCAACATTGGAACATGTTTTGTATCCAGCATGTGGGTTTCCACCAGGATCTGCCCTACATAATGTCCACATGTACATAGTTCGTCTCTCCTTAAATACCAATAACATACCCATAATTAGTAGAGGTGTAGCCAATACTCATGAGGCAGTCATAAAGGTATCTGCACACACACGGAGGAACTTTTGCTCTCTATAGTACACTTCTCCATACCCACACTTCTAATGTCCTCCACACTTCAGCATAGTATGTAATCCATCACTATATGCTTGTTTTCTACATCCATCTAGAAAATTGGTTATGTTCCACAGTCCTGGCTAGTGTGTCTGTCTGAACTATGCAGAGGCAACCTCTAGAAAGTAGGGTCCCAATTCCCTAAGCTCAAACTCATCTCATAAGCCTCCTGTAATGTAACTAACTTCTAGGCTTCTCCAGTGACTGGAACTACAATAATCCATCTATAGGCACTCTGTGTAGCCTACAATCTATCACTTCTTATTCTTATTTTATTGTTCTCCTGCTGGGTACAGCATTTTGAGTAAAACTTGCACTGTACTGTTGTATTTCCAAACACTGTTGTATCTGGTCTAGATCCCATGGCCAGGAAAAAAACTCTTCTACCACGCTAATATCTTCTAGCATTACTAGTTCCATCGGGTTCTCTTGTGCACTGGACAGTATCTAGACTTCCATCCAGTCTACCCTTCTCTGAGAAAATCACTTTTGGTGGTTTCTGGTGCTGCTTACCTCATCCCACTCTATACAATGATTAATCTCTCCTCCTCCTTTGTATAGACTCTCGATTAATTACTTATAAAAGATAAGAGTTGTAGGATCTAGACTGTTTAGAATATTTAATGACAAAACTAGCATATCTGCTTGTTTCCAGAAGTATTGACTTCTGTCTTTTGGTAGGGTCCCAAATCCTGTGTTCCTGCCTGTTTTCACCATGCTGTCCTATGCTAGAGCCAATATCTAGGTTTCTGCAAGGAACCTTACCACACTTTCTGCTTTCTATACAATGTCCCTCTCTACTCAGTTTTCTGTGTCATTACCAGGGTCAAGCATGAATACCCGCTAACATAATCTTGATCCATGTCTCAGGAAGATATGCTGAATTTTATCCAATACTTTGCATAGTCCTACCACCTATATTTTTTTTTTTCAATGCAGTTTATTTAGGAACCTTGAACAATCATCTGACCCTGGGGAAAGCCAGCCCACTTTAAATAGCCTCTGGGCAGCCAACCTCAGTATGCCACGTGGGCAATGCAGATAGGTCCACATCCATGGAAGCAAGCCAGATCCTCAGCCTTAGCCAAATGTGGAGTTGTTTGTGACAGAGAGCACTCACCATCGGGAAGGTGGAAGGCGGAAACCAGCTCCATCTTTCAGGAGCGGCATTACGCAGCTCTCTACAGTCCCCCCTTTTTGTTTCACCTATATCATTTAAGTAGGCTCCTCTTTGTTTCAACAAATTTCAAATCTAGACCTTGCATAGTCCAAAAACCTCTCCCTGTGTTATAGGCAATGCTCATCTAGGCTCCTTACAGGCAGTACTATAATGTCTTATAATCCATAATGTCTTAGACAGGAAATTAAATTAGCTACCTGATGACATGGATGCTCACTTGCCCTTCCCTAAGTCTGGTAGTATGCAATCTCATCTGCAGCATAGCTCTGCTCTTCATGTTCCTCCATACTGTCCCTCTCAACATAGTACTTTTTCCTTGGTCTTCTCAGTGGAATGTCAAACTTTTCTTCACTCTGTTTCACTCTCTTATATCTATCTCTCTCTCTGACTCTATCTCTTTCTCACTGTCTCTGTCTCTGTCTCTTTGTGTGTGTGTTTGTTTGTTTAGAGCTGTTGTGACACAGCTCTTCTTAAAAACCCACATAATCCCATGTCCCCTCTGTGAATGTAAGCATATAGAGCAGAGGGACCACAGAACTTTTCTTCTGAATTCTTAACCTTACAGAAATATGGGGGAAGGTAAATGACATTCTCCTCAATCCCTCAGTCTTTTCCTTCCTAACCTCTGTATCCATAAACTACTGGTAGTAAATACTAGCCCCCTATTCACAATGCAAATGTGCAGTGTCTCTCCTGTAACATTCACATCCAAGCCAAGTGGCTATCTACATAAAGGAGGTTTGTTGTATCTCAGACCACACCTGATGCATGATGCAACACTAAACATGTATGGTTGATATATGGAGCTCCATTTAGAGAACTCCAGAGGAACCCTTTCTCTGATAAGGATGTTTCTTCTAACAGGGCAGGTGTCATCCTCAGATGTGACCCCCTTGGAGTCCTGGGTCTTGTGAAACACGTGTCTCTTGAGGGCACTGAGGAATACATAAGCCCCTCAGTTACATTTAGCTGATGTCTGCTGGACTTTCTTGAAACATGTCCTCCAACAAGTCTATATGAGAACCAACAGGCTCAACCACAGTCCCACCATCCAGATACGATGCTTCACAGGGTACCCTTAGAAATCACTGATGTGTGAGTTACACTTAGAGAATGCACCCTTCCTACCCTGTGCAGGCCTGTACATTCTTCAGCTTTCCTCAGGCAGGCAATTCTCAGACTTATATACTTCTGTTAGAAAATATACCTGGGAATATCAACTGTGTGTTCAAGCCCACTAGCCAGGATATCCATGCAGCATTTGTAACCCAGTCATAAAGAGATGTGTGTGTATTCATATCAGACCACACTCCACCCCCAACCTCCAGTGTGTATTCTGTCTGTGTAGGCCTTTTACTCTAGGGTGTATAAAAGTTGTTTTCTCTCTTACAAACTGCTTAAGTGTTTTCTGTATTTTCACCTGCCTCTACTGTTTTTGGCATCACCTGTCTCCAGGCCACTCCTTACAATCAACCATTTGCTGAAATTTCTGTGATAGTTACCTTTCTGGTGAAAACAGCACTATCATCTCCATAGCCACTAGGAAAAGTGTGGGGGATTGAATCCTGAAAACTTTGTCTCAGCAGTTGCTTTCCTCCTTGGATTTAGGTACTTTTAATAAAGAACTTGAACAGACTTGCTCTTTGCAAATTCTACTCACATTTTCTCAAGATGGGAACAATGGCTTCCCTGGCTATAGAAAGTCATACACATGGGTGGGGGCAGTCTGATGAGAGGGTACAAGAAGGACCCAGTCTATATTTCTCACACACAGGAGCAGAGATACTAAGAGGGATCCAGATATATTTTTGGATCACTGGTTAACTGTTGCTGCATGCCCTGTATTGCCCAGCTGGTGTTTAATACAACTCTGGGTCCTGTAAAATCTCTGACACAGACAAATAAATGTCTCTTGAAAGAACAAAGTCTTACCTCTCCTCAGGTGTTCATATTGCCGAGATTTTTTTTTTTACCTCAGTCTACCTAACTGTGATAAGTGGCCAATAAAGAGGCAGCTGTCTTTTGGAGGCCTTTCTTGCTTCCTGTGTAAGGTATCTAGGCCCAGAGAGCATCACCACTTGACATCAACATTCCTCCAAGAGAAGTGCATGTCAGTACCCTCCTCCCTCTCCTAATTCTGGACTCCAGCCCATTGGGTGCCTCCTCCCCCCATATAAATGGCATCCAGCTTCTCTCTAGGAAACAAATGCAACAGCTATCTAGATTTAAGGTGCTGTCAGACAAATGTAGTCATTCTTTCAAGAGCACAAGTGCCAATTACTGCCAAGCCAAGAGAAGACATCCATGTACATGTGTTGGCCAACTATGCTTTCAGGGCCTGAAACTACAAAGATGTCACCAAAGAGGTGTCACCTGAGGGCAAAGAGACAGGGCATGGTACTTGGGGTTTCACTTCAAAAATAAGTGGTGAAAACATTTCCAGTCCCATGACCAAGCACACAGCTTCACTGGGCAAACTCACAGGATCAGCTCACACACTCACTCATGTTGGTTGCCTGTCCTATCTATGTGCTTTGTGTGTCTGTCTAGTGGGCTCACCTCTCTGGTCTGTGAGTATCCTTTCCAAATGCATCTGCAACCAGGAATGAATGGCTTGTTCCCGTTTCATGGCAACCACTGTGTCATTGAAAGCATTCTCTCCCAGTAGCCAGTTCCCTCTGGAAATCAGGAAGTACTAATCTCCCCAGGAGTCTGACTGTTCACTTAGATCTCTATCACCTAGTTCTGTCACCAAGCACTGCAGCTTCAGGCTTGAACGAAAGTAAGCATGCATACACTAGAGAAAATGGTGCTCCTATTCTATGGTGCAGGGCCATTGACCATAGCACTTCTGGGACAAGGCAAGACAAGTGATGACAGATTCCAATTTGTGTTCTAACATAATAAGACCACATCTGACATGGACACCTTTTTCACCTGCTAGAATTCAGAAGGCAGACATGCTGCTTCTCCAGGTGCAAATTAGTGTTCAAGGTCACTTGGCAATAAATGAGGACCTTTGACCTGTGCAGGATAGAAAGAAGCTCAGGAGTTCATGTAGCAGCAGCATTAAAAAAATAAAACACATCTTAAATCTCAAGCAGGAAGGGTACAGGTCAAACTTCAAATGGTAGGAAGCTTTGGAAACATGAAAGTCCACTCCCAGTGACATATTTTCTTCAACAGTGGTACACTTCAGAAACAAATCCCAAACAGTGCCAACTACAAGGAAGGACATATGTAAAAACCCCAGACTGTGGAGGATGTCTCATTAAAACCAATCCACACATACTTTCAACACAACCCCCCCACACACTTATCAAACAGATTTAAAAATTCACACACAGACACAGTCACACTCACACATACACACATGCAACAAATGCATTACACACGTGCACACACAGAGAGACACATACTCACTGCCCGCCCACCCGCACCCTTTTCAACTAGCACACAGGAAGATGTTCCATTAAGCTGTCACAAGGTATGACTACTAGTCTATGCACCCAGCCCTGCATCCAGTGAGAAGTTTTCTTATCAGATTAGATGATATCAGCTTAGAAATGTCAACCCCTCAGTGTATTTCTATTCCACCTTTGGCACATACATGGATACTTATAGTGCCTTTTGCCTGAATGACTTCACTGAAAAAGCTTCCAATATTCCTGGAGGGGCACTGTATTTCCTTGTAAGGGTTGGGTATTCTGTTGCATGAGCATACACACTTGGCCTGTCTCTTCATCATGAGGGGTTAATTCAGGATCTTTGCACTGTGCCTGTGTCACAGTTCATTTCTTTTGTTTTTCTGTACTCTGGAATACTTACAAAATAATATTATCGATGAAGCTGAGACCCTCTTCCTTTCCCCTAATTCATATGAAATGACTTTACTGTATAACACACTTCCATAAAGTGTTATATTTTTGCACATATTTTTCTATTTTTCTTTTTGTTATTGTAACCATAGATTACTTTACTTTGAGATTCTGTTGTAGTTGTTTTTATTTTAAACTACAATTTAAATATTTATTCTTCTGGCTCTTCATGTGTACAAAAATGAATTCCATAAATTTAAATGTGAAAGCATGTTCATGACTTACTGCAGTCCAGTAGTTGTTATATGTGCATATGTGTACTCTCATTCTTTTAAACCTGACTAGGGTTACTGAAAATCACTCAGTTTTGAATTGAATTCTACGAGGAAATTAAGCTTCAACGTACATAACCATATATTTTGGTCTATCCCATACTAGATTTTCCAATTAACAGCTCATTTTAGCGGAGGTTGTATCTTTTTCTGCAGTGGTGCTACCACTCTTAAATGTCCCTGCTCAGTTAATGACCCTCTATTAACATGCAGACAAGCAGACAAATTAAATTAGTCGTTAAATAATCACATGGAAATAAAAGTGTGATACTTAGGGAGAAGGTAAACAGTTATGGGAGTGCTAAGAGTAGATAAGAATTCTGGATCCTGGGTTTCATGTTATTCCATATGAAGTTCAGAATTTTTCTTTCAAGGTCTGTAAGAATTGTGTTGGTAATTTGGTGGGAATTGCATTGATTCTATAGATTGCTTTTGGTAAGATAGCCACTTTTACTGTGTTAAGCTTGCCAAGCCATTAGCATGGAAGATCTTTCCATCTTTTCATATGTTCTTCTATTTCTTTCTTCAGAGACTGAACATTTATTTCTTACAAGTCTTTGACTTGGATGGTCAGAGTTACACCAAGGTACTTTATGTCTTTGTGGCTATTGTGAAGGGTGTTGTTTCCCTAGTTTCTTCTCAGCCCATTTGTCTTTTGTATACAGAAGGGTTACTGATTTTTTTGAGTTCATTTTGTATCCAGCCACTTGGCTGAAGGTTTTACCAGTTGTAGGAATTTCTCTGGAAGAATTTTTGGGGTCATTGACATATACTATCATATCATCTGCAAACAGTGTTGCTTTGAATTCTTCTTCCTTTCCTAACTGAAACCCCTTGATCTCCTTCAATTGTCTTACTGCTCTAGCAAGGATTTCAAGTACTATGTTAAAGAGGTATGGAGAGAGTGTGTGGCCTTCCCTTGTCCCTGTTTTCAGTGAAATTGATTTCAGGATATCTCCATTTAGTTTGGTGTTGGCTATAGGCTTGTTGTATATTGCCTTTAGTATATTTAGGTAAGTGCCCTGTACTCATGATCTCTCCAGAACTTAAAACTGAAATCAATGTTGGATTTTATGAAATTATTTTTCAGCAACTAAGGAGATTATCATGTGGAATAACAGGAAACCCAGAATCGCTAAAACAGTCCTCTAAAATAAAAGATCTTCTAGAGTTACCTAAGTCCTTGATCTCAAGAAATACTATAGAGCAACAGTAATAAAAACTACATGGTACTGACATAGAAACAGAATGTTGCATCAATGGAGTTGAATAGAAGATCCAGCAATAAACCCACACAACTATGGATTTTTGATTTTTTGACAAAGAAGCCAAAACCATAGATTGGAAAAAAGAAAGCATATTCAACAAATGGTGTCAGTTTAACTGGAAGTCTATCTGCAGAAAAATGCAATAGATCCATATATATCACCCTGCACAAAACTAAAATCCAAGTGGATCAAAGACTATAATATAAAAACAGACACACTAAACCTGTTAGAAGAAAAATTGGGAAGAACCTTGAACTCATTGGCACAGGAGACAACTTCCTTAATAGAACACCAACAGCACAGGCTCTAAGATCAACAATCAATAAATGGGACATCATGAAACTGAAAAGTTTCTATAAAGCAAAGGTCACTGTCATCAGAACAAAATGATAGCCTACAGACTGGTAAAGGATCTTCACCAACCCTATATCTGACAGAGGGCTAATAATAAAAATATATAAAGAACTTAAGAGTTAAACAGCAATAAAACAAGGAAACTAATTTAAAATTGTGGTACAGAGCTAAACAGAGACAACTTAATAGAGGAACATCAAATAGCAGTGAAACATTAAAGAAGTTCTCAACATTCTTAGTCATCATGGAAATGAAAATCAAAGAGAGCCTGAGATTTCACCTTACACCTGTCATTATGGCTAAGATTAAAAACTCAAGTGACAACACATGCTAGAGAGGATAGGAGAAAGGGGAATCCTACTCCATTGCAGGTGGGAATGTAATCTTTTACAACCACTTTGGAAATCTATCTGGCGCTTTCTGAGACAATTAGGAATAGTGCTATCTCAAGATCCAGCTATACAACTCTGAGGTATATATCCAAAAGATGCTCAAGTATTCAACAAGGACATCTTTTCATCCATGTTCGAAGCAGCTTTATTTGTAATACCTAGAAGCTGGAAACAACCCAGATGTACCTCAGTTGAGGAATGGATAGAAAATGTGGTACATTTACACAATGGAATACTACTCAGCAATTAAAAACAAGAAAAATCATGAAATTTACAGGCAAATGGTGGGATCTAGAAAAGATCATCCTGAGTGAGGTATCCCAGAAGCAGAAAGACATACCTGGTATATACTCACTTATTAGTATACACTAGACATATAATATAGGATAATCATATTAAAATCTGTACACCTCAGGAAGCTAAGCAAAAAGGATTAGCATGGGTAAGATGTTCAATCTTCATTCAGAAAGGCAAATGGAGCTGACATAGGAAGAGGGAGAAAACAAGGAACAGGACAATACTCCATCACAAAGAGCCTCTGAAAAACTCTACTCAGCCGAGTATCAAAACATATGCTGAAACTCATAGCCAAATTTGGACAAAATGCACCGAATTCTATGAAAGATAGAAAAACCTGGAGGGGACAGAAACTCCACAAGCAGAGAGACAGAACCAAAATATCTGGGACAGCTGTCATTTTTTAAACTGATACTCCAAACAAGAACCATCCATGGAGATAATCTAGAAGCCCTGCAGAGATGTAGCCCAAGGAAGCTGTGTCCAAGAGGGTTCCCCAGTAATAGGAACATGAACAGTCTCTGACATGAACTCATTGGCTGGCTCTTTGATCACCTCCCCATGAGTGGGGAGGAGCATTGCAGTCCACAGAGGAAAACAATGAAACCAGTCTTGATTAGACTTGATAGACTAGGGTCAGGTGGAAGGGGAGGAGGACCTCCCCTCTCATTGGACTGGGGGAGGGGCATAGGAGAAGAAGAGGAAGGGAAGGTGGGATTGAGAGGAGATGGGTGAGGAAGCTACAGCTGGCATACAAAGTGGATAAACTGTAATTAATAAAAATAAAAATTAAAAGATTAGATAATGAAAATAATAAGATTATAGTACATCTCATATATGTATAAAATTCATGAAAAGAGCTTGTAACTTAAAAAATACAAACTTGTATAAAATTTTAAAGTAATACATATTTCAGTATATATGCTTAATAAAATAATGTTTTTAAACATATGGTAATACAAAAATTGAATAAACACATAGAAAAAGAATGTTTCATGCATAAGGCCAGACACACACACAAATTCACAGCAAATTGAATACACTTAAACAGTACAGCATAAGGCTAGAGTCAGAAGAATAAATACAAAAGAACAAAAACAAAAACAAAAACAAAAATGCAAACTGTTGACCAGTGTTTACCCCATAGCAAAAAATGTTTTAACTGAATTTCAGCAAAATTTACATAGTTGAGTCTGATGATTATAAGTTTACAAGTTTGGGAAGTTTTTGTAACTTAATTATCTAACAAGAGGAACATTTAGGTACAAATGGATGTATATAATACATGAACATGCAAAATATATTAATATATATTCTACCCAAAGAGGTAAACAAGGGTCATAAAAATCATATAAAAAGACTCAGTCTCTGACATGAGCTCGGTTGCCTGCTCCTTGATCACTTCTCCCTGATGAGATAACCCAGCCAGCCCACAAAGGAAGAGTATCCAAGAAGTCCTGATGGGACCTGACAGGTCAGGGTCAGACAGTAGGGGAGGAGAACTTCCCCTATCCCTGTACTAGGTAAAAGGGATAGGGGAAGATATTCTGCAGAGTCACTGGACACATGGATCCTCCAGAGAAGCAGGCATGAGTAATGCTTACACAAAAGGGCTTTACTAGGGCTCAGTGCAATGCACTTACAAAACCACAGACTCCAGTCAAGCAAACACATCTTCAAGCCCCAAGTTATACTCCTGTGATTTCTCAGTGGGGGTCATTTAGGAGGGAATTCATCTAGTCTCATGCATGGCTGCTTGCTATTCTATAGAGGCCAGCAACTTTACCTTACGTATGTGAGGACTAATCCTTGAAAAGAAGGATCTTGGTAATTGTCCTGAAGCTTTTCTCTATAGGTGACTGACTAGGTATTAGGGCCCAGGAGGTGACATTATGGGCCTCTCTTCCACCTTAGATTGGACAAATTCAAGAAAGTTTACCTGGGAAAGCTTTGTGAAGCTGTTAAGGACTATAAGGAGTGGGGAGAAGAGGCTGTGTGATCCCGCAGAAATTAGGGACATCCCTCATGGCTTTCTTAGTACCCTTTGTGTACTCCAGAGATTCTGCACAGGCCCATACTTCCATATGTGGGGGCATTAAAAATTGGTGAGCATAGGTGATTGGGAATTTTTGGCCCATCCTAGGTGAGTCTGCACTTTATGCTTTCACATCTGAAAGCTCCAAGACAAGCACACATGCTTAGTGGGGGCTTGGAGTTGAGTATATGGTGGTAGTGGTGCTGGTGGGTGTTGTGAAAGATGAAAAAGCATTGTTTTCAAGTCTCACACACAGCAGAGTCATAGAATACTTTCCCAAAATAAGGAATAACTGGCACCATCCTGGAGGAGAAAGAGGGTCTCACGGATTGTGTTGAGCTATGTATGTCCCTGTAGGTGAATGCCTAGTTATTGGGACCCAGGATAGTCCCTGAGGTGGAGGAGTGGAGACTGAATTCCACAGTGTTTTAGAGGAGGTGAGCAAGGGTGGTTGTGGGAATGTTTTGATACCATGCAGGATGTGAGCAGAGTAGGCATGGCAATTTGTGTGCTTGCAGAAAGACTATGGATCTGCCACAATGCCCTTGCTGAAGTCCTTGGGCATAGGCTATATTCATGGAGAACCACACTTCCACAGTTGGACCTACTTAAAACAGGTATGTGGGAGTTGCAGTTCCTTCCAGACCTGAGGAGCACAAATTCCCATTGACACATGCATGATTGCAAGTGGGCCTAACCAAGCAAGGAAGAGAATAGGCACTCATAATTTATGTCCTTGTTTTTCCACAGAAGCCAAATACTCTACAAAGGGAGGTCTGGTAAGCTGTGATCATCCTTGCAAGGGGAAGCAGGGTTCTGTGCAAGAGTGGGGAGGTGTTTTCCTCTAGTGAGTGAACAGGATTTCGGACCCAGGGTCATTTCCTGAAATGGTGTCTAGAGCCTGAAGTCCACATGGCCTAGGCCCCAGGAGGATGGTCTAGGAACAGTTTGTGAGGGATGCAAGGTGTGAGAGGAGTGGGCCAGGCAGCCGTTGTTGCCTGAGGAGGTAGTCAGGGACTTCCATTGGATTTTTCTGAGGTCTTAGTGAAATATACATGTTCTCTCTGTCCACATGTCCACACGTGAGCCTATTTGAAAAGGGGTATGGCTTTACCAGTTCTCCTACAGGCCTTAACACAGTCTCACACATGCACACACATTTTTCACACTGTTTTAACACTTCTAGAATTGACTTCTCAAAGTTGTGCCTACCTTCAATGGTAAGAAGTGTTTAGGAAGTTTGCAGTGAGGAGGCCAGTTCTGCAGATGAGTGACTTAGTTTTGGGCCCTGGGGTAGTACCCATCTAAGAGTGACTTCTCACTAGTTGTGCCCATCTTTGAGCGTGAGAGGGATTTGTTTTGAGGGTGAGGGATGGGGTTTGTGTGGGTTACATCTCTGTAGTTGTGTGCCTTAGTATCAGGACTCACTATAGAACCATTCAGGAAGTGATGTTGCTAGCTATGCCCACCCTCTAGGGTGAGAGGGATTTTCTTTTGAGCAGAGGGTGGTTGCTGTGTGTTATATCTCTCCAGATGAATGACTTAGTATCAAGACCCACTATATGGACCATTCAGTAAGTAATCTCTCACTAGCTGTGTCCACCTTCAAGGGATGGTGATATTTGAGATTGCAGTAAGGTGTGTTTCGCTAGATGAGTGACTGTGTCTTACAATTCTGGAAGTGAAGTCACTCAGGCTGTGACCACCCTCCAGGGAAAGAGGGGGTTGAGAGGATTACTGTGAGGTATATCTCCCTATAGCTGTGGCATTGAGTACTTGGGAACCATCTAAGTCCACAAGGGTACTTCCGGAACCTGAATTTCTTAACACACAGAAAGAGGCCCATGGGGTTTCTCAGGGAGAGCCATCAGAGGGAGTAGGCAGAAAAGGCTGTAACTGGTCAAGAGTCTAGGGATCATGTCTGTGTAGTGCAGACATTCTGCAATGGCCCATAGTTCCATGGGTAGGACCATTTAAACAAGGGTTGTGGGTATTTTTGATCTTCCTACCCCCTAGGAACAGAGTTTCCAGTTCACATGGTCCTTGCTTCCTGCTTAAGCAAATGCAGCACTTGAAGGTTCCTCTCCCTCTCCTGCAGTCCCCCAATCATCTGCTGTTTTTCCTGCCCTCACCCCTGACCAGCCACACTCAGTGCAGCATATGGTATTATCATCCTTGCTCTTCCAGGTGCACAGATGTGTATTTTCCAGGCAGCCTAACTAGGAGTGACCAACCTTCATGGTAAGGAGGGTCTCAGGGCATCATAGTGGTTACCGAACACCTAAGTTTGTACCGAGTTATTGGGTTCCAGGATAGCCCATGTTGTACTTCCCTGTTGCCCCATGGGTATGTTTTGGTCAAGATGGAACATCTGGGTACACTGATGTTCAACCCTGAGCCACATGATGAGCAGGGTGTCAGTCACTATTAATGATTCATCTTGGACACTTTCATGCATGAAGGCTTTAGGGCCAGAACCCAGCATGTGTGACTGCTAGAATCATTTGTTGCAAGAGCACTTCCTAGCCCTACCTCTTATGTTTGCAGGCCAACCCCAAGAAAGCCATTTAGTTGTGTTTGTCCACCTCCACCAGGCTTGAGTGCTTGGCCCACCACACACACAAATGGGCTTGTTGAGTCAGCCTCAACTATGTGGAATTTCTGAGGGGCCTCAAACAGTTCCAAACTTGTGTATGTAACCCTGCTGTGTACTCAAGCCTAGACTCTAGTACCTACCACCCATTCCAGCCATGCCCTCATGTGTACACAAGCTGGGCCCACTTTCTGTGGCCTTTTGCCTGCATAGGTCTTGTTCAAGACTCTTAGAAAGCACAAGGCTGGAGGCAGGTGGTGGCAGAGGAAGTTACCTTCTTCTAAAGAGAAAGAGGTTCCTGAGGAGAGGATGTTGAATTAGGACTGTCCTGGTGGATGGCTGGTTCTTAGAGGATGCTTTGGTGAAGTCCTGTGTTGAGAAAATTGTGTGTGTGAGGGGTGAGATTAGGCTCCTGCATGGTAGATCCAAGCTTGGCCTGTGAGATGAGGTGCATGGGCAAAGAGCAGGGTATGGGGGCCAAAGGTTGAGGGTTGCAGTTCCCCACAGAGAGGGGTGGGCCATAAGTTCCAAATGCCATGACAGCCAGAGAAACCATCTTTATGAGACAAGAAGAAAATACTTTCCAACATGCCTTAGCTAGAAGGTGTTGGTTCAAGCTTCTAGAGTTTGACCCCAGGCAGTTTATTTTAGACAATGTTAAGTACAGTAAAACTTTTTGAAAAGAAAAATGTCCCCTGGTAAGACAATTCTCTGTGCAGAAGGAAGATCCAGGCCTAACTACACAGGTGCTCTTTTGCAATGTACATCTGATCTCTGCCACAAAGAGAGGTTCTATAGCTTAGGGGCCAAGGATCTGGTGTGGTTTCAGTCATATAGGCAGTGTCAAGGTCACCAGACTGTAAGTTACATTTTGTCATCTCCCGTAGGTAAGGCTTCTGTTGACTGAGAAACAAACCTAAGGATAGAGGTCTAGGGAGGGGGATTGTGAGGAAATCTTAAGAGTCTTGGAGATTTGGGCATGGCCTGCTACCTGGCCATGGTGGCACATATCACTCTTGATACATATTTAGCAACAACATGCTGAATCTTATCCAGTACCTTGAATAATCCTACAACCCACAGCATGCATCATGTCTTAAACCTTCAACAAATCCATAATTTATCCCAAGAATAGTCCACAAACCTCTCTCTCAGTACAGTAGCCAATGTTTCTCTTTGTTTTCACCAGGTAGTCCTATATGTACTTATACACACAAGAGACTTTGAACTATGCTACCTGTCCCATACTGAGATTTTCTATATCCCATTTTTGTTACTCTCCAAGATCTAGGCAGGTGAGTACCCTCACGCTCACTTATTTTTCCACATACACTGAGAACTACCCTGAATAAAAATACCCTGTGTTCCATCTTTAAATGGTTGCTTACATCTTGCAGTGGTCACTTCTGGTCTACTTCAAGATCCCAAATCTCATACAGCATCAGCATCTCACCACCCTTTCCTGTCCTGTAGAAAACTCCTAAACTCCCTTAGTACCTACTTTACCTGCAACTACTCAGGAAATATTTTCTGTGCATACATAACCTTACTCCTTATTCGGACTTATCACACCCTCCCTCAGTGTCTTACCAAGTGACTATGCTCCCCATTACATACTTGTTTTTCCACATCCAACCATATAAATCTTGTATTCCACTGACAGTGTTACAGACTAGTTTTGACACTTGTATTTTTGCCGGTTGCCATACCACACCCTATGCTTCAACTTTGTCCCACAAAAAAAGCCTAGTCCCAACATTGGAATGTGTTTTGTATCCAGTATGTAGTTTTCTACTGGAACCTATCCTACATGATATCCACATGGACATATTTTGTCTCCCTTTAAATACCGATAACATAGGCATACTTATTAGAGTTGTAGCCAATACTTAGGATGCAGACATTATGCTACCTGCACACACACAGAGGAACTTTTTTGCTCACTATATCACACCACTCCATACCCACACTTCTATTGTCCTCCTCCAGGCTTCAGCATAGTATGCAATCCCTCACTATATGCTTGTTTCTACATCCATGTACAACTGGGCTATGTCCCACTGTCTGGGCTAGTGTGTCTCTCAGAACTATGCAGTGGCAACCTCTAGACATTCGGGTCCCAATTTCCTAAGCTCAAACTCATCTCACAAGCACCTGCACTGTAGATAACCATTATGCTTCTCCAAAGACTTTCCCTACAATAATCCATCTACAGGCACTCTGTGTAGCCTGCACTCTATCACTTCTTATTCTTATTTTATTGTTCTCCTGCTGGGTACAGCTTTTTGAGTAAAGCATGCATGAAACTGCTGATTTTGCAAACACTGCTGTAACTGCTCTATATCCCATAGCCAGTACCACACCCTTCTACCACACTAACATCTCCTAGGATTACTAGTTCCTTCGTTTTCACCTGTGCACTGGACAGTATCTAGACTTCCATCCAGTCTGCCCTTCTCTGAGCAAATCACTTTTGGTGGTTTCTGCTGCTGCTTACTTCAGCCCATTCCATACCATGATTAACCACTCCTACTCCACCTTGATTTAGACTCTCGATTAATTATTTATACAAGATAAATATTTCCTAATACTAGTAGAATCTAAACTATTTGGAACATTTAATGACAATCCTAGCATATCTGCTTGTTCTTAGAAGTATTGATTTCTGTCTTTTGGCAGCATCCCAAATTCTGAGTTCTTGCCTATTTTGACCATGCTCTCCTGTGCTCAAACCAATATCTAGGTTTCTGCAAGGTCTCATAGCACCCTTTCTGCTTTCTATACAATCAAACACTCTACTCAGTTTTCTGTGTCATTACCAAGATCAAGCCTGTAGAGCACCCACTAACAAAATCTTGATTGTGTCTCACTACAACATGCTGAATCTTATCCAGTACCTTGCATAGTCCTACCACCTATATAATTTAAGTAGGCTCCTTTGTGTTTCAACAAATTTCAAATACAGACCCTGCATAGTCCAAAAATCTATCCCTCTATTATAGGCAATGTTTATCTAAGCTCCTTACATATATCTCTACATATGACACTTTGAGATGCCCTCACCTGTCTAATTTCTAACCCCAAATCTCCATTTCACTACCATGTCATTTTCCAGGGTATAGCCAGATATGTGCCCCCACATTCAGCACTTGTTTTTCCATATTCAGTGGGCTCTGAATTAGAAACAACAGCAACTCTTCCTTCTTAGAATGGTTGACTGCACATTGCAGTAATCATTTCTCTTCTTCAGGATCTCACATCTCACACCTGAGAATCATCCCACCACCACTTCTTGTCTTCTATCCAAGAGGTAATATCTCTTAGCACTAATATACCTAGAGTTCCTCAAGAAACATATTTTTTCTATATCCGACCTTATATAACTTATATCTCACTGACAGCTTCATAGCCAATTTGACCCTTACAATCTTGGATGTTGCAATAGTGAACCATATGTTTCAATAGAGCTGTAATATATACCCATTTTATATCCAACATACAGGTTCTTACCTAGATCTGAAGGTCAGACAGGGAGACGAGTGTCTCCCTCTTCAACCTCCTGCTGCAATCTCAAAGCTGTAGTAGGCCCTGCACACCCATATCTGCCTGTGATGGGCACTGTTCCTAGAACAGATCCCAGACCACTGACATCTCCTGCCTAAAACATCTGTGCACTACTTTTAATCCATAACGTATTAGACACTTAAGAACTTAAAGCAGCTACCTGAAGATATGGATGGTCACTTGCCCTTCCCTGTCTGTTAGTATGCAATTGCATCTGTAGCATAGCTCTCCTGTTCATCTTCCTCCATCCTCTCCCTCTCAACATAGTCCTTCCTCCTTGGGCATCTCAGTGTAATCTCATAGTTTTTCTTCTCCTCTCTCTCTTTATATCTCTTTTATTTGTCTGTCTCTCTGACCCTATCACTGTCTCACAGTCTCATTCTCTGTCCCTCTGTGTGTGTTGTTGTTGTTGTTGTGTGTGTGTGTGCACGGGATTAGGGTGGTGGCTACTTTGTTCCTGACTTCTTTTGCCTTGAGCCAGCCAGTGTCTTATGAGCAGTGTGCATATCAGCCATTCCTGAAGGAAACCATATCTGTCTGAAACTCAAAAGAGACATGCTGTGCTTGGTGAGAAGGACTACAACAGAGAAAAAGAATCACAAAGGGCTCATATGCCACTCTTTCTCTCTGTTCAAACCCGGATGCAATTTTTACTCCTGCCATTACTCAGGCAACAGGAGACACAGTCAGGCAGAGCAATGTGGACTCAGTACTCCTGTGACACAGCTCTTCTTGGGAGTCCCCATTTTCCCATGTCCCCTCTGTGAATGTGGGCACACAGAGCATAGGGACCACAGAACTATTCTTCTGTATTTGTAATCTTATTGAAATATGGTGGGTAAACAATATTCACCTCAATCCCTCAGTTCTTTCCTTAATAACCTCGTATCCATAAACTAATGGTTGAAAATGATAGCACTCTATTCACAAGGCAAATGTGTAGTGTCTCTCCTGTAACATTCCCTTCCAAGCCTTGCTCACCTCAACTCTGATATCACAATGCATAAAGTGGCTATGTACACAAAGGTGGTTAGTTGTGTCTCAGGACACACATGCTAGATGATGCAATACTAAATGTGTATAGTGAACAATTGGAGCCAAATTTAGGTATCACCAAAGGAACCCTTCCTCTGATAAGGATGTTTCATCTAAGAGGGCTGGCTGTCTTCCTCTGATGTGATCTCCTTGGAGTCCTGGGCCTTGTGATGCAGGTGTCTCCTGAGGACACAGAGGAAAACATAAGTTCTTCAGTTACATTAGGCTGACTTTGCTGGACTTTTCTCAAACATGCCCTCCAGCAAGGCTGAATGAGAACTATCAAGCTCAACCACAGTACCACCATCCAAAAACCATGCTTCACAAGGTACCGTTAGATATCACAGATATTTTACTTAGACTTAGAGAATGCACCTTACCAACACTGTGCAGGCCTGTACATTATCCTTCACCTTTCCTCAGGAAGGCAGTTCTCAGGCCTGCATACTTCTGTTAGAAAACATACCTGAGAATAGCAAGTGTGAGTTCAAGCCCCCTAGCCATGGTGTCCATGCAGCATTTGTAACCCAGTTATAAAGAGATGTGTGTGTACTCATACCAGGCCACACTCTACCCACAACCTCCAGTGTGTATTCTGTCTGTGTAGGCATTTTACTCTAGGTCATATAAAAGTTGTTTTCTCTCTTACAGACTGCTTAAATGTTTTCTGTATTGTCACCTGCCTCTCCCGTTTTGGACATCACCTGCCTCCAGGACACTCCTTACATTCAACTGTTTGCTGAAATTTATGTGATAGTTACCTTTCTGGTGAAAATAACACTATCATCCCCATAGCCACTAGGAGAAGTTTGAGGGATTGAATCCTGAAAACTTTGTCTCAGCAGTTGCTTTTCTCCTGGGACCTAAGAACTTTTAATAAAGAACTTGAACAGACTTGCTCTTTGCAAATTCTAATCACACTTTCTCCAGATGGGAACAATGGCTTCCCTGCATGTAGACAGACATACACATGGGCGGTCTGATGAGAGGGTACAAGAAGGACCCAGTCTATATTTCTCACACACAGGAGCAGAGATACTAAGAGGGATCCAGATATACTGTTGGGTCACTGGTTAACTGTTGCTGCATGCCCTGTATTGCCCAGCTGGTGCATAATACAACTCTGGGTCCTGTAAAATCTCTGACATAGACAAATGAATGTCTCTTGAAAGAACAAAGTCTTACCTCTCCTCAGGTGTTCATATTGCTGAGATTTTTTTTTTTTTACCTCAGTCTACCTAACTGTGATAAGTGGCCAATAAAGAGGCAGCTGTCTTTTGGAGGCCTTTCTTGCTTCCTGTGTAAGGTATCTAGGCCCAGAGAGTATCACCACTTAACATCAACATTCCTCCAAGAGAAGTGCATGTCAGTACCCTCCTCCCTCTCCTAAGTCTGGACCCCAGCCCATTGGATACCTCCCCCCCCCATATAACTCCTCCTTAAATGGCATCCAGCTTCTCTCTAGGAAACAAATGCAACAGCTATCTAGGTTTAAGGTGCTGTCAGAGAAATGCAGTCATTCTTTCAAGAGCACAAGTGCCAATTACTGCCAAGCCAAGAGGAGATATCCATGTACATGTGTTGCCAACTATTCTTTCAGGGCCTGAAACTACAAAGATGTCACCAAAGAGGTGTCACCTGAGGGCAAAGACACAGGGCATGGTACTTGGGGTTTCACTTCAAAAAATAGTGGTGAGAACATCTCCTGTCCCATGACCAAGCACACAGGCTCACAGGGTACACTCACAGGGTCAGCTCACACACTCACTCATGTTGGCTGCCTGTACCTATTTATGTGCTTTGTGTGTCTGTCTAGTGGGCTCACCTCTCTGGTCTGTGAGTATCCTTTCCAAATGCACCTGTAACCAGGAAAGAATGGCTTGTTCCCATTTTCATGGCAACCACAGTGTCATAGAAAACATTCTCTCCCAGTAGCTAGTTTCCTGTGGAAATCAGGAAGTACTAATCCCCCTCAGGAGTCTGACTGTACCTTACATCTCTGTCACCTAGTCCTGACACCATGCCCTGAAGCTGCAGGCTTGAAAGAAAATAACCATGCATACACTAGAGAAGATGGTGCTCCTATTCTAGGGTGCAGGGCCATTGACCATAGAGGCTCTATGACAATGCAAAGCAAGAGATGACAGATTCCAATTTGCATTTTATCATAATAAGGCCACATCTGAAAAGGATACCTTTTCACCTGCTAGAATTCAGAAGGCAGGCATGCTGCTTCTCCAGGTGCAAAGTAATGTTCTAGGTGGCAGAAAATGAGGAGGATCTTGGACCTGTGCAGGACAGAAAATATCTCAGGAGTTCAAAATTAATCTTAAATGTCAAGGAGAAAGTACCCATATCAAAGTTCAAAAGAAAGGAAGCTTTCGAAACCTCAAAGCCCACCCCTAGTGACATAATTTCTCCAACAGTGGTACACTTCCCAAACAAGTCCCAAACAGTGCCATCTGTCAGGAAGCATGTATGCAAAAACCCCAGGCTCTGGAGGATGTCTCATTAAAACCAACACACTCATCCACACAACACACAGATACACACACACACACACACACACACACACACTTATCACACACATTCACAGATTCACACACAGACACAGTCAAATTCACACACACACACACACACACACACAACAAATGCATGTACACAGGTGCACACACAGCGATACACACACTTACTTCCCACCCCAACACATTCTTCAACTGGCACACAGGAAAATTTTCCATTAAGCTATCTCAAGGCATGACTACCAGTGTATGCACTCAACTCTGCGTCCAGTGAGATATTTTCTCAGCAGATTAGATGATATCAACTTGGATATTTCAGCTCCTCAGTCTATTTCTATTCTACCTTTGGCAGATACATGGATCCTTACAGTGTCTTTTGTCTGAACGACTTCACTGAAAAAGCTTCCAATATTCGTGGAGGGGCAGAGTATTTCCTTCTTAAGGTTAGGTATTCTGTTGCATGATCATACATGCTTGGCCTATCTCTTCACCATGAGGGGTCAATTCAGGATCTTATCATTTTTCCTGAGGCTGCTGGGAGCTTTTGCAGACCAATATTTGCTCAAATGCCTCTATTCAGGAGAGAAGTTCATAGACCTTGGGGTGAAGTGACTGTGTCATAGGCTGATATAACATTTCTCATTCTGATGAACATAAAATTCCTCCCCACATTAGATAAGGCATTGAAAATTCCCTCAGGAAGATCTGGATTTCATATGCTCTAGGAATGCACAGATGATTGGTGGTGAGGCATGGTGCCCATGGTGCCTTTGTTGGAGGACAGAAGCAGCAGAAAGTGTCAGAGTCCAAGCTGAGCAATACTGTGATGGACATGAGTCTTATTTACTCTTCTGTTTAGATAAAGCTCTTGGAGGCAATCAGAAAAGAGACCCTAAACACTGAAGTCCAAAAATGTCTATGCACATGACTGTACCTTGGGTAGTGATGAACTCCTGTCTCTGCCCCATGAGTTCTTTGCTGTTTTCACTGGAAATATGGGTCCTCCAGAGAAGCAGGCATGAGTAATGTTTAGACAGGGGAGCTTTGCTAGGGCCCAGTACAGTGCACTTGCACAACTACATACTCCAGTCAAGCACACACATCTTCAAACCCCAAGTTATACTCCTGTGATTGCTGGATGGGGGTTACCTAGGAGTGCCTTTGGCTAGTCTTATGCATGGATGCCTGGTATTCTATAGAGGTCAGCATCTTTACCTTGTGCATGTGAGGACTAATCCTGGAAAAGGAGGCTCTTGTTGAATGTCTTGAAGCTTTTCTATATAGGTGAGTGACTCCATAGGTGAGTTTCTCTACAAGTGAGGCATTAGTGACCATGAGGTGACATCATAGGCCTCCCTTCCACCTTAGAGTGGAAAAAGTCAAGAAAAGCTGCCTGGGATAGCTTTGTGAAGATGTTAGGGACTCTACGAATTAGGAAGAAGAGACTGGATGCTTCTGCAGAAAGTGGTAGTGGTGCTGGTGGGGGTTGTGAAAGATGGAACAGCATTGTTTTCAAGGCTCACACACAGCAGAGTTGTAGAATACTTGCCCAATATAAGGAATACTTGACACTACCCTGGAGGAGAAAGAATTTCTCAGGGCTTGTGTTGAGGTATGTATGTCAGTGTACATGAATGCTTAGATATAGGAATCCAGGATGTTCCCTGAGGTGGAAGTGTGGACCCTGAATTCTACAGTGGAGTGGAGCAGGCGAAAAGGGTGGTCTGGGAAGGTTTTGATACCATGCTGAGTGTAAGCTGAGCAAGCATAACATTTTGGTGCTTGCAGAATTATTATGGATCTGCAACTGTGCCCTTGTTGAAGTCCTTGGGCATAGGATATATTCATCCAGAACCACACTTCCACAGTTGGACTTACTTAAAAGAGGTATGTGGGAATTTCAATTCCTTCCAGGCCTGAGGAGGACAATTTCCCATTCACACGTGCTTGATTGCAAGTGGGCCTGAACAAGGAAAGGGAGAGAATAGGAACTCATGACTTATGTGCTTCTTTTTCCACAGAGGCCAAATCCTCTACAAAGGGAAGTCCAGTAAGTGGTAGCAAATACAGAGGATGCCCTCATTATGCTACCTGCCCAAACACAGAGGAACTTTTTGCTTGCTATTACACACTACTCCATACCCACACTTCTAATGTCCTCCTTAAGGCTTCAGCAGAGTATGCAGTCCATAACTACATGCTTGTTTTCTACATCCATTTAGAACTGGGCTGTGTTCCACAGTCCTGGCTAGTGTGTCTGTCTGAACTATGCAGAGGCAACCTCTAGAAAGTAGGGTCCCAATTCCCTAAGCTCAAACTCATCTCACAAGCCTCCTGTAATGTAGCTAACTTCTTGGATTCTGTAATGATTTGACCTACAATAATCCATCTATAGGTAGTCTGTGTAGCCTACAATCTATCACTTCTTATTTTTATTTTATTGTTCTCCTGCTGGGTACAGCATTTTGAGTAAAACTTGCACTGAACTGTTGTAATCCCAAACACTGTTGTATCTGCTCTAGATCCCATGGCCAGTAAAAATCCCTTCTACCACAATAACATCTTCTAGGATTACTAGTTCCATCGGTTTCTCCTGTGCACTGGAGTATCTAGACTTCCATCCAGTCTACCCTTCTCTGAACAAATCACTTTTGGTGGTTTCTGGTGCTGCTTAAGGCATCCTACTCCATACCATGATTAACCTCTCATCCTCCTTGGTCTAGACGCTCTGTTAATTATTTATACAAGATAATTGTTTCCCAAAACTAGTAGGATATAGACTGTTTAGAACATTTAATGACATTAATAGCATATCTGCTTGTTCTCAGATGTATTGACTTCTGTCTTTTGTAGGGTGCCAAATCCTGAGCTCCTATTTTCCACATGCTGTCTTGTGCTTGAGCCAATATCTAGGTTTATGCAAGGAAACATAGCCTCCTTTTTACTTTCTAAACCATGTCACTGCATACTCATTTTTATATGTCATTTCCAGGATCAAGCCTGTTGAGTACCCACTAAAATAATCTTGATCCATGTCTCACGACAACAAGCTGAATCTTATCCAGTACCTTGCATAGTCTTACCACCTATATCATTTAAGTAGGCTCCTTTATGTTTTAACAAATTTCAAATCTGGACCCTGCATAGTCCAAAAACCTCCCCTGTATTATACACAAAGTTTATCTAGGCTCATTACATGCAATACTATACTTAAATCTATCTCTACATATGACACTTTGAGATGCCCTCACCTGTCTAATTTCTAACCCCAAATCTCCATTTTCCTCCTATGTCAATTTCCAGGGTATAGCCAGGTAAGTACCCCTACACTCAGCACTTGTTTTTCCATATTAAGTGGGCTATGCATTAGATACAACAGCAACTCTTCCATCTTAGAATGGCTGCCTGCACATTGCAGTAATCATTTCTCTTCTTCTTCAGGATCCCACATCTCACACCTGAGAATCATCCCACCACCCCTTCTTGTCTTCTATCTAACAGGTAATATCTCAGCACTAATATACCTAGAGTTCCTCAAGAAACATTTCCTGTGCATACATAACCTCACTCTTCATTCATACTACCAATGTCCTCTCCCAATGTCTAAACAGGTGATAATTTTCCATAATGCATAAATGTTTTTCTACATCCCACCTTATAAAATTTATGTCTTAGTGACAGATTCACAGCCAGTTTTACTCTTACAATCTTGTATGTTGCAATAGTGAATTGTATGTTTCAACAGAGTTGTAAACATCTACGAGTTTTATATCCAACATATAGGCTCTTACCAACATCTGACATCAGACAGTGAGAAAAGTGTCTCTGTTGGACATGTGTAGCCTACTGCAGCAATGTCAAGGTGGTAGTAGACCCTGCATACCCATATCTGCCTGTGCTGGGCACTGTTACTATAACAGATCCCAGACCACTGACCTCTCCTGACTACAACATCTGTGCACTAATTTATGAAACTAAAGCAACTACCTGATGACATGGATGGTCACTTGCCCTTCAGTAAGTCTGGTAGTATGCAATCGCATCTGTAGCATAGCTCTCCTGTTCATGTTCCTCCACACTGTCCCTCTCAACACAGTCCTTTCTCCTTTGTCTTGACAGTAGAATGTCAACCTTTTCTTCTCTCTCTTTCTCTCTTTTTTATGTCTCTCTCTCTGACTCTATCTTTGTCTCACTGTCTCTGTTTCTGTGTGTGTGTGTGTGTGTGCATGAAGGATTAGGGTGGTGACTACAGTTCCTGCCCAATTTTGCCTTGAACCAGACAGTATCCTATAAGCTGTGTGCATGTCACCCATTCCTGAAGGAAACCACATCTGTCTGAATCTCAAAAGAGACTTGCTTTGCTTGGCAAGAATGACTACAACACAGAGAAAGAAACACAAAGTGCTCACATTCATCTCTTGTTCAATTTTCTCTCCAGGATGCACTTTTGATTCCTGCCATTGCTCAGAGACCAGGAGCCACAGTCAGGCAGAGCAATGTGGACTCAGAGCTCTTGTGACACAGCTCTTCTTAAAAACCCGCATAATCCCATGTGAATGTGAGCATATAGAGCATAGGGATCTCTCTGTGAATGTGAGCATATAGAGCATAGGGATCACAGAACATTTCTTCTGAATTCTTAACCTTACAGAAATATGGGGGAGGGTAAATGACATTCTCCTCAATCCCTCAGTTCTTTCCTTCCTAAACTCTGTATCCATAAACCGCTGGTTGTAAATACAAGCCCCCTATTCACAATGCAAATATGCAGTGTATCTCCTGTAACATTTCCCATCCAAGCCTTCCTCACCTCAACTCTGACATCACAATGCCTTAAGTGGTTATCTACATAAAATAGGTTAGTTGTGTCTCAGACCACACCTGCTGGATGATGCAATACTAAATATGTATGGTAGACATCTGATAAGGATGTGTCATCTAACAGGGCTGGCTAGCTTCCACTGATGTGACCCCTTGGAGTCCTGGGCCTTGTGACATAGGTGTCTCCTGCAGACATAAAGGAAAACATAGGCCCCTCAGTTACATTAGGCTGACTTTGCTGGACTTACCTCAAACATGCCCTCCAGCAAGGCTGAATGAGAACCATTAAGCTCAACCATGCCCTCCACCCTATACAGAGACCATGCTTCACAGGGTACCATTAGAAATCACTGATGTGTGAGTTACACTTAGAGAATGCACCCTTTCTACCCTGTGTAGTCCTGTACAATCTTTACCTACCATGAGGCAAGCCATTTTCTGACCTACATACCTCTGTTAGAAAACGTACATGGGAATACCAAGTGTGTGTTCAAGCCCACTAGCCAGGGTATCCATGCATCATTTGTAACACAGTCATAAAGAGATGTGTGTGTACTCATATCAGGCCACACTCCACCCCCAACTTCCAGTGTGTATTCATTCTTTGTATTCCTTTTACTCTGGGGCATATAAAAGTCTGTTCCCTCCTGTAGACAGCTTAAACGTTATCAGTATTATCACGTGCATCCAGGCCACTAATTTCAACAAAATTTTCCTGAAATTTGTTTGACAGTTGCCTTTCTGGTAAAAGAGTACTATTTTTCATAGGCACTAGGAGAAGTGTAGGAGATGAAATACTGAAAACTTTGTCTCAGCAGGTGCTTTTGACCTGGGACCTAAATACTTTTATCAAGAACTTGCACAGAGTCACTCTGTTCAAACTTAACTCACATTTTCTCCAGATGAGAACAATGGCTCTCCTGCCTGTAGAAAGTCATACACATGGGCAGTCTGATGAGAGTACAAGAAGGCACCAGTGTATATTGCTCACACACAGGAGCACAGATACTCAGGGGGATCCAGATGTGCCATTGGGTCACGGGTCATCTGTTGCTGCACACCCTGTAATGCCAAGCTGGTCCTTAACAAAACTCTGAGTCCTGTAAAATCTCAGACACAGACAAATAATGCTTCTTGAAGGAACAAATTCTGACTTCTCCTCCTGTGTTCATACTGCCCTGACTTTTTACCTCAGTCTGCCTAAATGTGGTTAGTGTCCAGTGTAGAGGCAGCTGTCTTTTAGAGGACTTTCTTGCTTCTGTGTCAGGTATTCAGGGTGAGAGAGTATCACCACTTGACATCAACAATCCTCCAAGTGAACTGCAGGTCAGCACCCTCCCCCACACCTAAGTCCTGACTCCAGACCATTGGGTGCCTCCCCCCATATAACTCCTCCTTAAATGCATCCAGCTTCACTCTAGGAAACAAAAGCCACAGGTATCTAGGGTTAAGGTGCTCTCAGACAAATGTAGTCATTCTGTCAATAGCACCAGTATCAATTATTGCCAAGCAGGGAGGAAACATCCATGTACATGTGTTGGCCAACTTTGCTTTCAGGCCTGAAACTACAAAGATGGAATCTAAGGTGTGTCACCTGAGGGCAAAGACACAGGGCATGGCACTTGGGGTTTCAGTTCAGAAATTAAGATTGAGACCCTCACCTGTCCCATGATCAAGCACACAGGCTCACAGGGCACACTCACAGGGTCAGCTCACACACTCATTCAGGTTTGCTGCCTGTACCTACTTATGAGCTTTGTGTGTCTGTCTAGTGGGCTCACCTCTCTGGTCTGTGAGTACCCTTCCTAAATGCACATGTAACCAGGAAAGAATGGCTTGTTCCCGTTTTCATGGCAACCACTGTGTCATAGAAAACATTCTCTCCCAGTAGCCAGTTCCTATAGAAATCAGGAAGTTCCAATCCCCCAGTAGTCTGACTGTTCATTTACATCACTGTCACCTAGTTCCTCCACTTCTCCCTGCAACTGCAGGCATGCAAGTAAGTAAGCATTCACACACTACAGAAGATGATGCTCTTATGCTCAGGTGCATGGCCTTTGACCATAAAGGCTCTGGGACAAGGCAAGTCTAGTGATGACAGATTCCAATTTGCATTTTATCATTATAAGGCCACATCTGAGAAGGATGCCTTCCACCTGCCAGAAATCATCAGGCAGGCCTGCTGCTTCTCCAGGTTCAAATTAGTGTTCTGGGTCAGTTTGCAGGATATGTGCAGGAATGAAAGTAGCCTAGGAGTTCACGTGGCAACTGTGGAAAAATAAATCCATTTAAACCTCAAGCAGGAAGGACACTGATCAAACTTCAAATGACAGGAAGCTTTGGAAACCTCAAAGCCCACCCCCAGTGACATATTTTTTTTCCAACAGTGGCACACTTTAGAAACAAATCCCAAATAGTGTCATCTACCAGGAAGCAAATATGCAAAAACCCCAGTCTGTGGAGGATGTCTCATTAAAACCAACACATTCATCAACACAACACACACACACACACATCACACACAATTATCACACATATTCACAAATTCACCCACAGACACAGTCAAGATCACACATACACACACACAACAAATGCATGTACACACGTGCACACACACAGAGACACATACTGCCCACCCTTCACCCTCTTCAACTGGCACATAGGAAAAATGTTCCTTTATGCTGTCCCAAGGCATGACTACTAGAGTATGCACCCAGCCCTGCGTCCAGTGAGATGTTCTCTCAGCAGATTAGATGATATCAGCTTGGAAATTTCAGCTCTTCAGGGTTTTTCTGTTCATCCCTTGGCACATACATGTATCTTTACAGTACCTTTTGCCTGAACAACTTCACTGAAAAATCTTCCAATATTCATTGAGTGGCAGTGTATTTCCTTCTTAGGTTTGAGTATTCTGTTGCATGAGCAAACATGCTTGGTGTATCTCTTCATCACGAGGGGTGAATTCAGGATCATTCCACTGTACCTGTCTATGCTGTAAGCTTTTGCATAGCAGTATTTGCTCAAAGGCCTCTATTCAGGGGAGAGTCTCATAGACAGAGGGGTGGAGTGACTGTGTGATGAGCTGATATAGCATTTCCCATTCTGGTGTACACAAAGGTCCTCCCCACATTAGATAAGGCATTGAAAATTCCCTCCTCAAGGTCGGGATTTCACATGCTCCAGGAATACTTGGTGGTAAGGTATGGTGCTCATGGTGTCTTTGTGGGAGGACCAGAGCACCAGGAAGTGTCTGAGCCCTAGCTGAACAATATTGTGATGGACGTGAGTCTTATTTACTCCTCTGATTGGTCAAAACTCCTGGAGGCAATCAGAAAGGGGACCATAAGCACTACAGTCCAAGAAAGTCTATGCACAAGACTGTACCTTGGGTACTGAGGACCTCCTGTCTATTTCCCTTGTGTACTTTGCAGTTTTCCCTAGAAACATGGTTCCTCCAGAGAAACAGGCAAGAGTAACACTTAGACAGAAGGGCTTTACTAGGACCCAGGGCACTTACACAACCACAGAAACCAGTTAGGCATGCACATCTTCAATTCCCAAATTATAATCCTGTGATTGCTGGGTGGGATCATTTAGGAGCACCTTCAGCTAGTCTCATGCATGGCCACCTGCTATTCTATAGAGGCCAGCATCTTTAGTTTATGCATGTGAGGAATAATCCTAGAAAAGGAGGATCTTGGAGATTGTATGGAAGCTTTTCTTTATAGGTGACTGACTAGGTATTAGGGTCCATGATGTCATCTCATCTAACTTAGATGGACAAACTCAAGAAAGGCTGTCTGCCAAAGCTTTGTGAAGCTGTTAGAGAATCTAAGGTGTGGGAAGAAGAGCCTAAATGCCTCTGTGGAAATTAAGAGCCTTTTACAAGGCTCTCACAGCATCCTCCGTGTATTCCAGAGAATCTGCACAGGTCCATACTTCCATATGTGAGGACATTGAAAATGGGGAGCATAGGTGATTGGGGCACCTTTGGCCCAACCTAGGTGAGTCCCCAGTTTATGTCTGCACAACTGAAAGCCCCAAGACAAGCATACATGCTTAGTGGGGGCTGGTGGTTGGCTATAAGGCGGTAGTGGTGCTGGTGGGGGTTGTGAAAGATGGAACAGCATTGCTCTCCAGGCTCACACACAGCAGAGATGTAGAATATTTTTCCAGTATAAGAAATACCTGGCACCTCCCTGAAGGAGAAAGAAGGTCTCAGGGATAGTGTTGAGTTACGTATGTCCCTGTAGGTGATGTCCACATGGCCTAGTTATTGGGACCCAGGATATTCCCTGAGGTAGACCTGTGGAGCCTGAATTGCACAGTGGAGTTGAAGAGGTGAGCAAGGATGATGTGGGAAGGTTTTGATACAATGCAGGATAAGTTTGTGCTGAAGTATTGAGGCCCAGGATAGCATATGATGTCCTGAGTCTCAATTCCCCATTGCCCCATAGATATCCTTTGGTCAAGATGGGACAAATCTTGGTACTCTGTAGTTCAGCCTTGGACCGCATGATGAGCAGGGTGTCAGTCTCCATACCTGATTTAACCTGGGCCATTGCATGCATGACAGCAGGAGGTTATGAGCCAGGCATGTGTGATTATTGCACTAATTTGTTGCACAGAGCACCTCCTAGCCCTACCTCTTGAGTTTGCAGGCCACCCCCAAGACACCCATTCATCTGTTTTGGTCCTCCTACACCAACGTTTAGTTTTTGGCCCATCACACACAAGTGGGCTTGTTGGGTCAACCTCAACTATGGGAAATTTCTGAGGGACCTCATACAGGGCCAGACTGATGCATGTACAACTGCTGTGTACTCAATCTTAGCCTATAGCACCTACCACCCATGCCAGCTATGCCCTCATTTTAGTGCACCAGTTGGGCCTAATTGCTGTGCCCTTTTGCCTACATATGTTTTATTCAAGACTCTCAGAAAGCACAAGGCTGGAGACAGGTGGTGGCAGAGGAAGTTACCTTCTTCTCAAGAGAAATAAGTTCCTGAGGAGAGTATATTGAAATAGGACTGTCCTGGTGGATGGCGGGTTCTTAGAGGATGCTTTGGGGAAGTCCTGTGTTGGGAAATCTCTGTGTGTGTGTAAGGGGGAAGATTAGGCTCCTGCATGGTTGAGCCAAGCTTGGCCTGTAAGGTGAGAGGTACAGGGGCAAAGAGCAGGGTCTGGGGTCCAGGGGTGGAGGGCTGCAGATCCCCACAGAGTGGTGAAGACTATAAGGTCCAAATGTCATGACAGGCAGAGTAGCCATTCTCATGAAGCAAAAAGGAAATCCTTTCCAACATGCCTTTGATAGAAGGTGTTGGTTCAAGTTTCTAGTGTGTGACCTCAGGCAGTTTATTTTAGACACTGTTAAATGTGATAATTTTTGGGAAAAAAAAAATGTCCCCTGGTAAGACAGTTCCCTGCGCAGAAGGAAGATCCAGACCTAACTACACAGATGCTCTTTTGGAATGTACATGTGACCTCAGCACCAAAGAGGGTCTCTATAGCTTAGGGGCCTAGGATCTTATGTGGTTTCTGTCCTATAGGCATTGCCAAGCTCACCAGGCTAAAAAGTACATTTTGACATCTCCCCTAAGGAGGGGTTCTGTTGACTGAGAAACAAATCTAAGGAAGGAGGTCTAGGGAGGAGAGTCTGAGAAAAAATTAATAGTTTGGGAGATTCAGGCATGGCCTGGCCCTATAGGTGGCACATATCACTCTTGATAGAAGGCAAGAAACAACATGCTGAATCCTATCCAGTACCTTGCATAGTCCTACAACCTACAGAGTGCATTGAGTCCTAAACCTTCAACAAATCCATAATGTATCCCCAGAATAGTCTGTAATGTAGCCAAATTTTCTCTATCTCTCCACCTGGTAGTCCTCTATGTACTTCTACACACAGGAGACTTTAATCTATGCTCACCTCTCTGCCCCATACCCAGATTTTCTATATCCCAGTTTGGTTACTCTCCAACGTCTAGGCAGTCGAGTACCCTCACACTCAGTTATTTTTCCAGATGCACTGAGAAGTACCCTAGATAAAAATACCCCCTGTTCCATTTTTAAATGGCCGCCTACACCATGCAGTGGTCACTTCTAGTCTATTTCAAGATCCCAAATCTCAAACAGCAGCAGCATCACACCACCCTTTCTGTCCTGTAGAAAACTCCTAAAATCCCTTAGCACCTACCTTTCCTATACCTACTCATGAAATATTTGCTGTGCATACATAACCCTACTCCTTATTCAGACTTATCACACCCTCCCTCACTGTCTTTCCAGGTGACTATCCTCCACATTACATACTTGTTTTTCAAATCCAACCATATAAATCGTATATTGCAATGCCAGTGTCACAGACTAGTTTTGACACTTGGATATTTGCTGTTGCCATAGAACACCTTATGCTTCAATTGTGTTCCACACACAGGAGCACAGTCCCAGCATAGGAATGTGTTTTGTATCCAGCATACAGGTTTCAGCCAGAACTTGCCCTACATAATATCCACATGTCCATATTTTGTCTTGCATTGAATACCGACTATATACCCAGACTTCCTATGTTCCCTTCCATGAGATAGCACGTTTTTTATTCACTTACAGCCAGATATTTGATCTTCTAGATCTTCTGGATGTAACCCACATCAAGCAGACAATATAATAGCCTATCCTATCATCTGTACCTTACTGTAGCACCACGTAGGTTTCTACATAACCACAAATCACATGTCATCGCCTAGATGCATCATTTCTAGCAGAGTTGTAGCCAAAACTGAGGATGTAGTCATTATGCTACCTGCACAGACAAAGAGGAACTTTGTTGCTCCCTATATCACACTACTCCATACCCACACTTCTAATGTCCCCCTCCAGGCTTCAGCATAGTATGCAATCCATCACTATATGCTTGTTCTCTACATCCATTTAGAACTAGGCTGTGTTCCACAGTCCTGGCTAGTCTGTCTGTCTGAATTATGCAATGGCACCATCTAGACAATAGGGTCCCAGATCCCTAAGCTCAGACTCATCTCACAAGCCTCCTGTACTTTAGCTAACCTCTAGTCTTCTCCAATGACTTGCCCTACAATAATCTACAGGCACTCTGTGTAGCCTACACACTATCACTTCTTATTCTTATTTTATTGTTATCCTGTTGGAAACCTGCACTGAACTGTTGTTTTCCAAAACACTGCTGTATCTGCTCTAGATCCCATAGCCAGTACCACAAACTTCTACCACACTAACATCTTCTTGAATTACTAGTTCCATTGGGTTCTCCTATGCACTGGACAGTATCTAGAATTCCATCCAGTCCAACCTTCTCTAAGCAAATCACTTTTGGTGGTTTCTGGTAATGCTTACCTCATCCCACTCCATACCATGATTAACAACTCCTCCTCATTGGTCTAGACTATCAATAAATTTTTTATACAAGATAACACTTTACCAAAACTGATAGGATCTAGATTGATTACAACATTTCATGACAATCCAGCATGTCTGGTTGTTCCTAGAAATATTGACTTCTGACTTTTGGTAGGGTCCCAAATCCTGAGTTCCTGCCTATGTTCACCATGCTGTCCTCTGCTTGAGCCAATATCTCGGTTTCGGCAAGGACCCATAGCACCCTTTCTGCTTTCTATATAATTTCTCTCCATACTCAGTTTTCTGTGTCATTTCCAAGATCAAGCCTGTTGAGTACCCACAAACATAATATTGATCCATGTCTCAGGACAACATGCTGAATCTTATCCAGTAACTTGCATAGTCCTACCACCTATAACATTTCAGTAAGCTCATCTTCATTTCAACAAATTTCAAATCATTACCCGGAATAGTCTGAAAATTTCTCTCTTGTTTAAGTCATTGGTTATCTAGGTTCCTAACAGGCAGTACTCTGTTTACATTTATACACATGACACTTTGAGATGCCCTCACCTGTTTAATGTCTAACCCCAAACCCCATCAAGGTATAGCCCGATAAGTACACTCAGCCCTTGTTTATCCATATTCAGTGGGCTATGCATTAGATACAACAGCAACTCTTCCATCTTAGAATGGCTGCCTGTACATTGCAGTGATCATTTCTCTTCTTCAGAATCCCACATCTCACATCTGAGAATCATCCCACCACCCCTTCTTGTCTTCTATCCAACAGGTAATATCTCATCACTAATATACCTAGAGTTCCTCAAGAAACATTTCCTGTGCATACATAACCTCACTCTTCATTCATACTACCAATGTCCTCTCCCAATGTCTAAACAGGTGATAATTTTCCATAATGCATAATTGTTTTTCTACATCCCACCTTATAAAATTTATGTCTTAGTGACAGATTCACAGCCAGTTTTACTCTTACAATCTTGTATGTTGCAATAGTGAATTGTATGTTTCAACAGAGTTGTAAACATCTATGAGTTTTATATCCAACATATAGGCTCTTACCAACATCTGACATCAGACAGTGAGAAAAGTGTCTCTGTTGGACATGTGCAACCTACTGCAGCAATGTCAAGGTGGTAGTAGACCCTGCACACCCATATCTGCCTGTGCTGGGCAATGTTCCTATAACAGATCCCAGACCACTGACCTCTCCTGACTACAACATCTGTGCACTACTTTTAATCCATGATGTCTTAGACAGTTAGGAAACTAAAGCAACTACCTGATGACATGGATGGTCACTTGCCCTTCAGTAAGTCTGGTAGTATGCAATCGCATCTGTAGTATAGCTCTCCTGTTCATGTTCCTCCACACTGTCCCTCTCAACACAGTCCTTGGGTTTCTTAGTGGAATTTCATACTTCTCTATTCTCACTCTCTTTTATATCACTCTCTCTGACTCCATCTCTGTGTCACTGTCCCTGTCTATGTGTCTTTGTGTGTGTGTGTGTGTGTGTGTGTGTGTGTGTGTGTGCTTGCATGTGTGTGTTGGTCGGTAGGTGAGTGTGATTAGGTTGGTGGCTCCTCTGTTCATGACTGCTTCTGCTTTGAGCCAGCCTGTTTCTTATGAGTATTGTGTATCTCACCAATTCCTGAAGGCAAGCACATCTGTCTGAATCACAAAAAGAAAAAAGAAAAAACAAAACAAAACATGCTGTGCTTGGTGAGAAGGACTACAACACAGAGGAAAAACCAGAAGGTGCTCACTGGTTTTCTGTTCATGCCAGGATGCAATTTTGATTCCTGCCATTCCTCAAGCACTAGGAGATCCAGTCAGGCAGAGCAATATGGACTCAGGGCTCCTATGACACACCTCTTCTTAGAAACCCCTTTAGCCCATAAACCCTCTGTGAGTGTGAGCACACAGAGCATAGAGACCACAGTACTTTTCTTCTGAATTAGTAACCTTACAGAAATATGGGAGGTAAATGACATTCTCCTGAATCCCTCAGTCCTTTCCATCCCAACCTATGTATTCATCAAATACTGGTGGTATAAGCTAGCCTCCTATCCACAATGAAAATGTGCAGTGTCTCTCCTATAACATTTCCATCCAAGCCTTAATCACTTCAACTCTGATATCACAATGCATTAAGTTTCTATTAACATAAAGTGTGTTAGTTGTGTCCCAGACCACACCTGCTGGATGATGCAATACTAAATATACATGGTTGACAATAGGAGGCAAATTTTGGTAATTTAGGTATCACCAGAGGAACCCTTCCTCTGATAAGGATGTGTCATCTAACTGGGCTGGCTGTCTTCCTCTGATGTGACCTTCTTGGAGTCCTGGGCCTTGTGACACAGGTGTCTCCTGAGAACACAGAGGAAAACATACACCCCTCAGTTATATTACACTGACTCTTGCTGGACTTTCCTCAAACATGCCCTTCAGCAATGATGAATGAGAACAATTAAGGTCAACCATGCCCCCCACCTTCCAGAGACCATGCTTCACATGGTACCCTTAGAAATCACTGATGTGTGAGTTACACTTAAAGAATGTACCATTCCTGCCCTGTGCATATCTTTCCATTCTTCACCATTCCTCAGGCAGTCCATTCTCAGAACTACATACTTCAGTTAAAAAACATACCTGGGAATACTAACTGTGTGTTCAAGCTCAATAGCCAGGGTATCAATGCATCATTTGTAACACAGTCATGAAGAGATGTGTGTGTACTCATATCAGGCCATAGTCCACACCCAACCTCCAGTGTGTATTCTGTATATGTAGGCCTTTTACTCTAGTGCATATAAAAGTTCTTGTCTATCCTGCAGACAGCTTATATATTATCTGTATTGTCACCTGCATCCAGGCCACCACTTTCAACATTCTGTTTGCTGAAATTTCTGTGATAGTTACCTTTCTGGTGAAAACGACACTATCTTCTCCAGAGTCACTAGGAGAAATGTGGGAGATGAAATACTGAAAACTTTGTCTCAGCAGGTGCTTTTGACCTGGGACCTAAGTACTTTTATCAAGAACTTGCACAGAGTCACTCTGTTCAAACTTAACTCACATTTTCTCCAGATGAGAACAATGGCTCTCCTGCCTGTAGAAAGTCATGCACATGGGCAGTCTGATGAGAGTACAAGAAGGGACCAGTGTATATTGCTCACACACAGGAGCACAGATACTCAGAGGGATCCAGATGTGCTGTTGGGTCATGGGTTATCTGTTGCTGCACACCCTGTAATGCCCAGCTGGTCCTTAACAAAACTCTGAGTCCTGTAAAATCTCAGACACAGACAAATAATGCTTCTTGAAGGAACAAATTCTGACTTCTCCTCCTGTGTTCATACTGCCCTGATTTTTTACCTCAGTCTGCCTAACTGGGGTTAGTGTCCAGTGTAGAGGCAGCTGTCTTTTAGAGGCCTTTCTTGTTTCCTGTGTCAGATATCCAGTCCCAGAGAGTATCACCACTTGACATCAACAGTCTTCCAAGGGAAATGCAAGTCAGCACCCTCCACCCACACCTAAGTCCTGACTCCAGACCATTCGGTACCTCCCCCCCACATAATTCCTCCTTAAATGTCATCCAGGTTCTCTCTAGGAAACAAAAGCCACAGCTATCTAGGGTTAAGGTGCTGTCAGACAAATGTAGTCATTGTGTCAATATAGCATGTGCCAAGTACTGCCAAGCAGAGAGGAGACATCCTTTTACATATGTTGGCCAACCAAGCTTTCTGTGCCAGAAATGACAAAGATGGAACCAAAGGGGTGTTCTTTGAGGGCAAAGCGACAGGGCATGATACTTGAGGCTTTACTTCAAAAAGTAGTTTTGAGAACATCTCCTGTCCGATGTTCAAGCACAAAGGCTCACAGGGCACACTCACAGGGTCAGCTCACACACTCACTCAAATTGGCTGCCTGTACCTACCTATGTCCTTTGTGTGTCAATCTAGTAGGCTGACCTCTCTGGTCTGTGAGTATCCTTTCCAAATGCACCTGTAACCAGGAAGAATGGCTTGTTCCCAGTTTCATGGGAACCAGTGTGTCATAGAAAACATTCTCTCCCAGTAGACAGTTCCTGTGGAAATCAGGAAGTTCCAATCCCCCAGTAGTCTGACTGTTCACTTACATCTTTGTCACCTAGTTCCCACACTGCCCCCTGCAAATGCAGGCTTGAAAGAAAGTAAGCATCTACACACTAGAGAAGATGATGCTCCTATTCTAGGTTTCAGAGCCTTTGACCATAGAGGCTCTGGAACAAGGAAGACAAGAGATTACAGATTCCAATTTTCATTCAAACAAAATAAGGCCACACCAAAATGGACACCTTTTCACCTGCCAAAAATCAGAAGACAGGCATGCTGCTTCTCCAGGTGCAAATTAGTGTTCTAGGTTACTTGGCAGAAAATGAGGAGGACTTTGGAACTGTGCAGGATAGAAAGTAGCTCTGGAGTTAAAAATCCATCTTAAATCTCAAGCAGGAAAGACACATATCAAAGTTCAAATGGCATGAAGCATTGGAAACATCAAAGCCCACGCACAGTGACAAATTTTCTCCAAAAGTGGCACACTTTAGAAACAAATCCCAGTGTCATCTACCAGGAAGCAAATATGCAAAAACCCTAGGCTCTGGAGAAGGTCTCATTAAAACCAAGACACTCATCCACACAACCCACACACACAAACACACACACTTATCACACACATTCACAAATTCACACACAGACACAGACAAACTCACACATAAACACACACAACAAATGCATGTACACAGGTACACACCCAGAGACACACACTCACTGCCCACACCCCCACCCTCTTTAACAGGCACACAGGAAAATGTTCCATTAAGCTGTCCCAAGGCATGTCTACTGGAGTATGCACACAGCACTGCATCAAGTGAGATGTTTTCTCAGCAGATTAGATGATATCAGTTTGTAAATTTTAGCTCTTCAGGGTTTTTCTATTCTTCCTTTGGCACATATATGGATCCTTACAGTGCCTTTGCTGAATGACTTCACTGAAAAAGCTTCCAATATTCATGGTGTGGCTGTGAATTTTCTTCTTACGTTTGGGTATTCTGTTGCATTAGAATACATGCATGGCCTATCTCTTCATCATGAGGGGTTAATTAAGGATCTTTTCACTCTCTGAGGCTGCTGTGAGCTTTTGCATACCAATATTTGTGCAAATACCTCTATTCAGTGGAGAGGCTCTTAGACTGGAGGGGTAGAGTGACTGTGTGATGGGCTGATATAGCATTTCCTGTTCTGGGGAATACAAAGGTCCTTCCCACATCAGATACACATTGAAAATTCCCTCAGCAAGGGCTGGTTTTAAAATGCTCCATGTATGTGCACATCATTGGTAGTGAGGCTTAGTAACCATTGTGCCCTTGGGAGAGGACAGGAATACCAGGAAGTGTCTGAGGCCAAGCTGAACAATAATGTGATAGACATGAGTCTTACTTACTCTTCTAATTGGACAAAGATCCTGGAGGCAATCATAAAGGGGACCCTAAGCATGCAGTCCAAAAAAAGACCATGCACAAGACTGTACCTTGGCTACTGAGAACCTCCTGTTTCTGCACCTTGTGTTCTTTGAAGTAGTCACTGGAAAAATAGCTCCTCCAGAAAAGCAGGCATAAGTAATGCTTAGACAAAAGGGCTTTACTAGGGAGCAGTGCAGTGCACTTGCACAACTACAGATACCAATCAATCATGCACATCTTCAAACCCCAATTTATAGTCCCATGATTGCAGTGTGGGGGTCATTTATGAGTACCTTTGGCTGGTCTCATGCATGGTTGACTGTTATTCTATAGAGGCCAGCATCTTTAGCTTATGCATCTGAGGATTAATCCTAGAAAAGGAGGGCCTTGGTCATTTTCCTGAAGCTTTCCTTATAGGTGAGTGACTAGGTATTAGGGCTCATGAGGTGACATCATGGGCCTCCCTTCCATCTTAGAGTGGACAAAGTCAAGAAAGGCTACCTGGGAAAGCTTTGTAAAGCTGTTAGGGACTGAAAGGAGTGGGAAGAAGAGCCTGTGTGCTCCTGCGGAAATTAGGACCCTTCCAAAAGGCTCTCTCAGTACCCTCTGGGTACTCCAGAGATTCTGCACAGGTCCATACTTCCACATGTGAGGACATTGAAAATGGAGAGCATAGGTGATTGGGGTACTTTTGGCCCATCTTATGTGAGTCCCCAGTTTATGCCTGCACAACTGAAATCTCCAAGACTTAGGCTTACTGGGGGCTGGGGATTGAGTATAAGGTGGTAGTGGTGCTTGTGGGTGTATATGAAAGATGAAAGAGCATTGTTGTCCAGGCTCTCACACAGCAGAGGTGTAGATTACTTTCCCAAAGTAAGGAATACCTGGCACCACCCTGGAGGAGAAAGAGGGTCTCAGGGATTGTGTTAAGCTATGTATGTCCCTGTAGGTGAATGCCTAGGTATTGAGATGCAGAATGGTCCCTGAGGTGGAGGTGTGGAGCCTGAATTCCACAGGGGAGTAGAGGAGGCAATCAAGGGTAGTGTGGGAAGGTTTTGATACCATGCAGGGTGTGAGCAGAGCAGGCATAATTGTTTGTGTGCTTGCAGAAGGACTATGGATCTGCCACAGTGCCGTTGCTGAAGTTCTTGGGTGTGGACTACATTCATCAATAACCACACATCCATAGTTGGACCTACTTAAAACAGATATGTGGGAGTTTCAGTTACTTCCAGGCCTGAGGAGCACAATTTCACATTCACACATGCTTGGTGGCAAATGGGTCTATCCAAGGAAAGGGAGAGGATAGGCACTCATATTTTATGTCTTTTATGTCCTTGTTTTTCCACAGAGACCAAATCCTCTACAAAGGGAAGTCCAGTAAGCTGCGATCACCCTCCCAAGGGGAAGCAGGGTTCTAGGCAACAGTGGGGAGATGTGTTCCTCTAGTGAGTGAACAGGTTTTTGGACCCAGGGTCATTTCCTAAACTGATGTCTAGAGTCTGATGTTCTCATGGCCTAGGGCCCAGGAGGATGGTCTAGGAACAGTTTGTGAGGGATGCAGGGTGTGAGAGGAGTGGGCCAGGCAGCACATGTTTTCTGAGAAGGTAGTCAGGGACTTCCAGTGGCTCTTTCTGTGGTCTTAGTGTGCTACACCTGATCTCTGGGTCCACATGTCAACACTTGAGCCTATTTGAAAAGGGGTATGGGTGTATTAGGTCCCTTTACAGGCCTTAACACAGTGGTTTCTTGCTGATGCATGTGCAACCCCAAGCCCCAAGTCAAACATGCATGTTTTCCAAGTGGGCCTCAGTAAGCAACAAGGATTGGTCAGTCTCACACATGCACACACTTTTTTTCACCCTGTTGTAACATTTCCACAAATGATTCTCAAAGTTGTGACTACCATCAAGGGTAAGAATTGTTTGGGATATTTCCAGTGAGGAGGTACTTTTCTGCAGATGAGTGACTTAGTATTGGGACCCTTAGTAGTACCCTTCCAAAAGTGACTTCTCACTAGTTGTGAGCATCCCTGAGGGTGAGTGGGATTTGCTTTTGGGGATGGGGGATAGTGTTTTGTGTGGGTTACAACTCTGTAGTTGAGTGACTTAGTATCAGGACTCACTATAAGAACTTTCAGGAAGTGATGTTGCTAGCTGTGCCCAACCTCTGGGGTGAGAGAGATTTTCTTTTGAGCAGAGGATGGTTGCTGTAGGTTATATCTCTCTCGATGAGTGATTTAGTATCATGACCCATTATGGGACCATTCAGTGAGTGATGTCTCACTAGCTGTGCCCACCTTTGAGGGATGATGTTCTTTGAAATTGCAGTGAGGTGTATTTCCCTAACTGAGTGACTGGGTCTTACACTTTTAGAAGTGAAGTCACTCAGGCTTTGACCAAACTCCAGGGAAATAGGGGTTTGGGAGGATTGCTGTGAGGTATATCTCCCTGTAGCTGTGGCATTAGATACCTGAAGACCCACCTTAAAAACAAGGGGATGTCTGGAGAGTGAATTTCCCATCACAAAGAAAGAGGTCCTGGAGGTTAGTCAGGGAGGGTCACAGGGGTATCAAAGAAAGTAGGCAGGATAGCATGTATCTGGTGACAAGTTTAGGGACCCTGTCTGTGTAGTGCAGATATTCTCCCATGGCCCATAATTTCAGGAGTGTGACCATTTAAACAAGGGTTGTGGGTGTTCTTGTCCTTCCTAGGCCTTAGAAACAGAGTTTCCTGTTCACATATTTCAATTATCAGTTGGTCCCTGCTTCCTGCATTTGCAAATGCAGCACCCAAAGGTTCCTCTCCCTGTTCGGTTCCTCACTCTTCCTCCTGCCCTCATCCCTGACCAGCCAAACTCAGTGCAGCATATGATATTGTTATCCTTTCTCTTCAGGATGTATAGATGTGTATTTTCTGGACAGCCTAACTAGGAGTGACCCACCTTCATGGTAAGGATGGTCTCAGGGCATCATCATAGCTCCTGTACACCTAAGTTTGTGGCGAGTTATTGAGTTCCAGGAAAGCCCATGTTGTCCTGAGTCTCACTTTCCTGTCACTCCATATGTATCCTTTGTTCAAGATGTGACATCTTGAACCACATGATGAGCAGGGTGTCAGTCAGCATTCCTGATTCATCCTGAGCCCTTTCATGCCATGATGGCTTTAGGGAATGAGCCAGGCATGTGTGACTGTTGGACCCATTTGTTCCACCTAGCCCTACCTCTTGAGTTTGCAGGACCCCGTAAGACACCTATTCATCTGTGTTGGTCCACCTCCACCAAGGTTGAGTGCTTGGCCCACCACACACAAGTGGGCTTGTTGGGTTAGTCTCAAATATGTGGAATATCTGAGGGGCTTCATACATGGCCAGACTAATAAACATACAACTGCTGTGTACTCAAGCCTGGTTTCTAATACCTACCATCCATGCCAGCCATGCCCTCATGTGAATGTACCAGCTGGGCCTGCTTGCTGTTCCCACTCCCCTGCATTGGTGTTGTTCAAGACTCAAAAACCACAATGATTCAGGCAGGTGTTGGCATAGGAAGTTACCTTAATTTAAAGATAAAGAGGTTCCTGAAGAGAGTATGTTGAAATAGGAATGTCCTGGTGAGTGGCTGGTTCCTAGAGGATGTTTTGGTGAAGACCTGTATTGGGAAAACTGTGTGTGTGTGATAGGGGAGATTAGGCTCCTACATGGTACAGCCAAGCTTGACCTGTGAGGTGAGGTGCAGGGAGAAAGAGCAGGGTCTATGGGCCTGGGTTGGAGGTGTGCAGTTCCACACAGAGTGGTGTGGACCATAAGCTCCAAATGCCATGACAGCCAGAGTAACCACGATCATGAGGCAACAGGGAAATCCTTTCCAACATGCCTTAGGTAGAAGGGGTTGGTTCAACCTCCTAGAGTCTGACCCCAGGCAGTTTACTTTAGGCAGTGTTAAGTGTGGTAAAATTTTTGGGAAAAAAAATTTCCCTGCTAAGACAGTTCCCTGTGCAGAAGGAAGATCCAGGCCTAACTTCACAGATGCTCTTTTGCAATGTACATGTGACCTCGGCCACAAAGAGGGGTTCTATAGCTTAGGGGCCAAGGATCTGGTGTGGTTTCTATCATGTAGGCATTGCCAGGCTCACCAGGCTATGAAGTACATTTTGACATCTTCCCTAAGGAAGGCTTCTGTTGACTGAGAAACAAACCTAAGGATGGAGGTCTTGGGATAGAGAATCTGAGGAAATCTAATAGTCTGCTGGTATGGCCTGGCCCTATAGGTGGCATATATCACTCTTGAGACATGTCTAGCAACATCATGCTGAATCTTATCCATACCTTGCAGAGTCTTACAACTTACAACGTCCATCAAGTCTTAAACCTTCAACAAATCCTTATTCTAACCCAAGAATAGTCCACAAACCTCTCTGTGTACTGAAGACAACATATCTTTATATTTCTACCAGTTAGTCCTCTATGTAATACTATACACAGGAGACTTTATCTATGCTCACCTCTCTGCCCCATACCCAGATTTTCTATATCCCAGTTTTGTTACTCTCCAACGTCTAGGCAGTTGAGTACCCTCACACTCAGTTATTTTTCCAGATGCACTGAGAAGTACCCTGGATAACAATACCTCCTTTTCCATTTTTAAATGGCTGCCTACACCTTGCAGTGGTCACTTCTAGTCTACTTCAAGATCCCAAACCTAAAACAGCAGCAGCAGCATACCACCCTTTCTGTCCTGTAGAAAACTCCTAAAATCCCTTAGCACCTACCTTTCCTATACCTACTCATGAAACATTTGCTGTGCATACATAACCCTACTCTTTATTCGGGCTTATCACACCCTCCCTCAGTGTCTTTCCAGGTGAGTATCCCCCACATTACATATTTGTTTTTCCACATCCAACCATATAAATCCTGTATCTTATTGCCAGTATCACAGACTAGTTTAGACACTTAGAGTTTTGCCTGTTGCCATAGCACACCCTATGCTTCAACTGTGTCCTGCACACATAAGCATAGTCCCAACATAGGAAATTGTTTTGTATCCAGCATATAGGTTTCTGCTATAACCTGAACTACATAATGTCCACATGTAAATATTTTGTCTCCCCTTAAACACTGAATACATAAACAGACTTCCTATGTTCTCCTCCATGAGAAAGCAAATTTTTGACTCACTTACAACCAGATTTTTGATATTCTAGATCTTCTGGATGTAACCCACATAAAACAGACAGTATGCTAGCTTATTCCTATCATCTGTATCTTACAGTAGCACCACCTAAGTTTCTACATAGTTACAAACGCCATGTCCTCTCTGAGATGCATCACTTATAGTAGAGTAGCCAATACTTAGGCTGCAGTCATTATGGTATCTGCACACACAGAGAAGAACATTTTGCTCACTATATACACTACTCCATACCCACACTTCTAATATTCTCCTCCAAGCTTCAGCATAGTATGCAATCCATCACTATATGCTTGTTTTCTACATCCATTTAGAACTGGGCTGTGTTCCACAGTCCTGGCTAGTCTCTCTGTCTGAATTATGCAATGACACCATCTAGACAATAGGGTCCCAGATCCCTAAGCTCAGACTCATCTCACAAGCCTCCTGTACTTTAGCTAACCTCTAGGCTTCTCCAATGACTTGCCCTAAAATAATCCATCTACAGGCGATCTATGTAACCTACACTCTATCACTTCTTATACTTATTTTATTGTTCTCCTGTTGTGCTCAGGTTTTTGAGTAAAACTTGCACTGAACTGTTGTATTCCCAAACACTGCTGTATCTGCTCTAGATCCCATGGCCAGTAAAAAACCCTTCTACCACACTAACATCTTCTAGGATTACTAGTTCCATTGGGTTCTCCTGTGCACTGGACAGTATCTAGACTTCCATCCAGTCCACCCTTCTCTGAGAAAATCACTTTTGGTGGTTTCTGGTGCTGCTTACATCATCCCACTCCAAACCATGATTAACCACTCCTCCTCCTCCTTGGTATAGACTCTCCATTAATTATTTTTCAAGATAATTGCTTCCTAAAACTAATAGGTCTAGATTGTTTAGAACATTTAATGCCAATCCTAGCATATCTGCTTGTTCCCAGAAGTATTGACTTCTGTTTCTTGGTATGGTCCCAAATCCTGAGTTCCTGCCTATTTTCTCCATGCTGTCCTGTGCTTGAACTAATATGCCACGAACCATAGCACCCTTTTTGCTTTCTATACAATGTCACTCTCTACTCAGTTTTCTGTGTCATTACCAGGATCAAGCCTGTTGAGTAACCACTAATATAATCTTGATCCATATCTCACAACAGCATGCTGAATCTTATCGAGTAACTTGCATAGTCATACCACCTATATCGTCTAAATAAGCTCCTCTGCATTTCAACAAATTTCAAATCATGACCGTGAATAGTCTGAAAATTTCTCTCTTAAGTCGATGTTTATCTAGGCTCGTAACAGGCAGTACACTCTTTACATCTATACATATGACACTGTGAGATGCCCTCACCTGTCTACTTTCTAACCCCAAATGCCCATTTTCCTATCATGTCACTTTCCAGAGTATAGCCAGATAAGTACCCCCACAATCAGCAGTTATTTTTCCATATTCAGCGGGCTCTGCATTAGATACAATAGCAAATCTTCCATCTTAGAATGGCTACCTGCACATTGCAGTAATCAATTCTCTTCTTCAGAATCCCACATCTCACACCTGAGAATCATCTCACCACCCCTTCCTGTCTTCTATTCGACAGGTAATATCCCCTAGTACTCTTATATCTAGAGTTACTCAAGAAACATTTCCTGTGCATACATAACCTCACTCTTCATTCAAACTACTAATGTCTTCTCCTCATGTCTAAACAGGTGATAATTCTCCCAAAAACATAATTGTTTTTCTTTATCCCAACTTATATAACATCTCATTGGCAGCTTCATAGCCAATTAGTCCCTTACAATTTTGGATGTTGCAATAGTTAACCATGTCTTTCAATAGAGATGTAATATCTACCCATTTTATATCCAACATACAGGTTCTTACCTAGATCTGAAGGTCAGACAGGGAGACAAGTTTCTCTGTTGGACCTGTTCAACTTCCTGCTGCAATGTCAAGGCTATCGTAGACCCTGCACACCCATATCTGCTTGTGCTGGGCACTGTTCCTATAACAGATCACAGACCACTGACCTCTCCTGCCTACATCATCTGTGCACTAATTTTAATCCATAATATCTTAGATAGTTAGTAAATTAAAGCAGCTACTTGATGATATGGATGGTTACTTGCCCTTCCCTAAGTCTGGTAGTATGCAATTGCATTTGTAGCATAAATCTCTTGTTCATGTTACTCCATACTCTCCCTCTCAACATGGTACTTCCTCATTGGTCTTCTCAGTGGAATCTCATACTTTTCTTCACTTTTTTCTCTCTCTTTTATCTCTCTCTCTCTGAATCCATCTCTGTCTCACTGTCTCTGTCTCTGTTGCTTTGTGTGTGTGTGTGTGTGTGTGTGTGTGTGTGTGTGTGTGTGTATGTGGGTGTGATTATGGTGATGGCTACTCTGTTCTTGACTACTTCTGCCTTGTGCTCCCTAGTTTCCTATGAGTAGTGTGCATGTCAGCAAGTTTTGAAGGAAACCACATCTGCTTGAATCTCAAGAGACTTGCTATTCTTAGCAAGAAGGACTACAACACAGAGGAAGAACCACAAAGTGCTCAAATGCCACTCTTGCTTTCTTTTCTCCCAAGGATGCAATTTTGATTCCTGCCATTACTCAGGTACCAGGAGGCATAGTCAGGCAGAGCAATGTGGACTCAGGGCTCCTATGACACAGCTCTTCTTGGAAACCCCCATTAAACCCATGTCCCCTCTGTGAATGTGAGCACATAGAGCAAGGGACCACAGAACTTTACTTCTGAAATCCTAACCTTACAGGAGTATGAGGGAAGGGAGGGCAAATGGCATTCTCCTCCATCCTCAAACCTTTCCTTCATAACCTCTGTATCCATAAACTACTAGTGCTATAAGCCAGCCCCTACTCACAATGCAAATGTGCAGTGTCTCTCCTATAACATTCCCATCCAAGCCTTGCTCACCTCTTCTCTGATACCACAATACATTAAGTGACTATCTACATAAAGGAGGTTAGTTGTGTCTCAGATCACACCTGCTGGATGATGCAATACTGAATGTGTATGGTGGACATGTGGAGCTCAATTAAGGGATCACTAGAGGAACCCTTCCTCTTATAATGATGTTTCATCTAACAGGGCTAGCTGTCTTTCTCTGATATGACCCCCTTGGAGTCCTGGGCCTTGTGACACAGGTGTCTCCTGAGGACACAGAGGAAAACATAAGCTCCTCAAGTTACCTTAGACTGACTTTTCTGGACTTCCCTCAGACATGTCCTCCAGAAAGGCTGAATGAGAATCATGAAGTTCAACCAGGGCCCCATCATCCAGAAACCATGTGTCACAGGGTATCCTTAGAAATCACTGATGTGTGAGTTACACTTAGAGAATGCAGCCTTCCTACCCTGTGCATTTCTTTACATTTTTTCATGTTCTCTCAGGCAGGAGATTTTCAGACCTACATACTTCGGACAGAAAACATACCTGGGAATACCAAGTGTGTGTTCAAGCCCACTAGCCAGCGTATCCATGCAGCATTTGTAACCCAGTCATAAAGAGATGTATTTGTACTCATATCAGGCCACACTCCACCCCCAACCTCCAGTGTGTATTCTGTCTTTGTAGGCCTTTTACACTGTGGCATATAAAAGTCCTTGTCCCTCCTGCAGACTGCTTAAATATTATTGGTATTGTCACTGGCTTGTGGGCCACTACTTTCAACCAGCATTTCCTGAAATTTCATTAATAGTCACCTTTTCAATTTAAAGAGCACTATCTTCTCCAGAGGAACTAGGAGAAGTTTAGGAGATGGAATCCTAAAAACTTTGTCTCAGCAAGTGCTTTTCTCTTGGGTCCTAAGTACTTTTATCAAGAACTTGCACAGATTTGTACTATGAAAACTCTATTCACATTTTCTCCAGATGGGAACAATGGCTTCCCTGCCTGTAGACAGTCATACACATGGGTGGGGGGCAATCTGATGAGAGGGTGCAAGAAGGGCCCAGGGCATATTGCTCACACACAAGAGTAGAGATACTCAGCTAGATCCAGATGTGCTGTGGGGTCATGGGTTTTCTGTTTCTGCACACCTTGTAATGCCCAGCTGGTGTTTAAAACAACTCTGAGCCCTGTAAAGTCTCAGACACAGACAAACAAATGTTTCTTGATAGAACAAAGTCTGACCCCACCTCAGGTGTTCATAATGCCTCAGTTTTTTGCCTCAGTCTGCCTAAATGTGATTAGTGTCCAGTACAGAAGCAGCTGTCTTTTGGAGGCATTTCTTGCTTCCTGTGAAAGGTTATACAGGTCCAGAGATTATCTTGACTTGACATCAACAATTCTCAAAGGTATCTGCAGGTCAGAACCTTCCACCCTCTCCTAAGCCCTGAACCCAACCCATTGGGGGCCTCATCCCATATAACACCTCCTTAAATGGCTTCCAGCTTCTCTCTAAGAAACAAAAGCCACATCTATCTAGGGTTAGGCGCTATCAGACAAATGTAGTCATTCTGTCAATACCATGAATGCCAATTAGTGCCAAGCAGAGAGGAGGCATCCATGTACATGTGTTGGTAATCTATGCTTTCAGGGCCTGAAACTACAAAGATGGCACCAAAGGAGTGTCACCTGAGGGCAAAGAGACAAGGCATGGTCCTTGGGACTTCACTTCAAAAATTAGTAGTGAGAACATCTCCTGTCCCATGATCAAACACACAGGCTCACAGGGCACACTCACAGGGTCAGCTCTCACACTCATTCAGGTTGGCTGCCTATACCTACCTATGTACTTTGTGTGTCTGTCTAGTGGACTCACCTCTCTGGTCTGTGAGTATCCTTTCCGAATACACCGGTAACCAGGTAGGAATGACTTGTTCCCATTGTCATGACAACCACTGTGTCATAGAAAACATTTTCTCCCAGAAGCCAGGTCCCTCTGGAAATCTGTAAGTACTAATCCCCCCAGGAGTCTGACTGTTCACATACATCTTTGTCACCTAATTCCCACACTGCCCCCTGCAGCTGCAGGCTTGAAAGAAAATAAGCATACACACACAATAGAAGATGATTCTCCTATTCCAGAATTCAGGGTCTTTGACCATAGACGCTCTGCAACAAGGAAAGACAAGAGAGGACAGATTCCAATTTGCATTCTAACATAATCAGGCCACATCTGAGGACACCTTTTTACCTGCCAGAAATCAGAAGGTAGGCATGCTGCTTCTCCAGGTGCAAATTAGTGTTCTAGGTCACTTAGCAGAAAATGAGGGGGACCTTGAACCTGCGCAGGATAGAATATAGCTCTGGAGTTCAAAATTAATCTTAAATCTCAAGCAAGAGGGGCACAGCTCATAATTCAAATGACAGGAAGCTTTGGAAACCTCAAAGCCCACCCCAGTGACATATTTTCTCCAACAGTGGTACACTTCCCAAACAAATCCCAAACAGTGCCATCTAACAGGAAGGAAATATTCAAAAACTCCAGGCTCTGGAGGATGTCTCATTGAAACCAACAACCTCTTCCACATAACACACATACAAATGCACACAATTATCACACACACACTATTCACACAAATTCACAAATTCACACACAAACACAGTCACACTCACACACACACACACACACATACATATATATATATATATATATATATATATATATATATATATATATATACAACAAATGCATGTACACAGGTGCACACACACAGAGACACACACTCACTGACCACACCCCTCCCTCTTCAATTGGCACTCAGGAAAATGTTCCATTAAGCTGTCCCAAGGCATGACTACTAGTCTATGCACAGAGTCCTGTGATATGTTTTCCCAGCAGATTAGATGATATCAGCTTGGAAATTTCAGCTCTTCAGGTATTTCTATACATCTCTGGGCATGTACATGGATCCTTACACTGCCTTTTCTCTGAATGACATCACTGAAAAAGCTTCCAATATTCGTGGAGTGGAAGTGTATTTCCATCTTAGCGTTGGGTATTCTGTTGCATGAGCATACATGCTTGGCCTATATTTTCATCATGAGGGTGAGGGGTTAATTCAGGATATTTCCACTGTGCCTGGGGCTGCTGTGGGCTTTTGTATACCAATATTTGCTCAAATGCCTTTATTCAGGGGGAGAGGCTCATAGACCAAGTGGTGGAATGACTGTGTGGTGGGCTGATATAGCATTTTCTGTTCTGTCGAACACTAAGATCCTCCCCACAGTAGAAATGGCAATGAAAATTCACTCAGCAAGGACTGGATTTCACATGCTCCAGGGATGCACAGATGATTGTTGGTGAGGCATTGTGACAATGGTGCCCTTGGGGGAGGACGGGAGCATCAGGAAGTGTCAGAACTCAAGCTGAACAATAATGTGATAGGCATGAGTCTTACTTACCCTTCTAATTGGACAAAGTTCCTGAAGGTAATCAGAAAAGGGACCCTAAGCATGCAGTCCAAAATAGGCTATGCATAAGACTGTACCTTGGGTACTGAGGACATCATGTCTCTGCACCTTGTTTACATTGCAGGTGTCACTGGAAATATGGGTCCTCCAGAGAAGCAGGCATGAGTAATGCTTAGACAGAAGGGTTTTTCTAGGGACCAGGGCACTTGCACAATCACAGATACCAGTCAAGCACTCACATCTTCAAGCCTTTAGTTATACTCCTATGATTGCTAGGTGGGGATCATTTAGGAGTTCCTTGGCTAGTCTCATGCATGGCTGACTGCTATTCTATAGAGGCCAGCATCTTTAGCTTATGCATATGAGAACTAATCCTGGAAATGGAGGGTTTTGGTGGTTGTCCTGAAGCTTTTCTCTATAGATGAGTGACTAGGTATTAGGGCACAAGTGACATAATGGGCCTCCCTTCCATCTTACAGTGGACAAAGTCAAGAAAGGCTGCCTGGGATAACTTTGTGAAGCTGTTAGGGATTCTAAGGAGTGGGAAGAAGAGACTGTGTGCCCCTGTGGAAATTAGGGAACTTCCACATTGCTCTCTTAGTACCCTTTGTGTACTGCAGAGATTCTGCACAGGTTCATACTTCCACAAATGGGGCCATTGAAAATGGAGAGTAGAGGAGTTTGGGGCATTTTTGGTCCATCCTATGTGAGTGCTCAGTTTTTGCCTGCACAACTAAAATCTCCAAGATAAGCATACACACTTAGTGGGGGCTGGGGTTTGAGTATATGGTGGTAGTGGTGTTGGTGGGGGTTGTGAAAAATGGAACAGCATTGCTCTCCAGGCTCACACACAGCAGAGATATAGAATATTTTCCCAAATAAGGAATATCTCACACCATCTTGGAGGTGAAAGAGGGTCTCAGGGATTGTGTTGAGCTATGCATGTCCCTGTAGGTGAATGCCTAGGTATTGGGACCCAGGATAGTCCCTGAGGTGGAGGTGTGAACCCTTAATTCCACAGTGGAGTGGAAGAGGTGAGCAAGGGTGGTTTTGGAAGGTTTTGATACCATGCAGGGTATGAACAGAGCAGGCATGTCATTTGTGTACTTGCAGAAGAACTGTGCATCTGCCACAGCGCCCTTGCTGAAGTCCTGAGGCTACATTCATCCAGAACCACACTTCCACAGTTGGACCTACTTAAAACAGATATGTGGGAGTTTCACTTCCTTCCAGGCCTGAGGAACACCATTTCTCATTCACACATGCTTGATTGCAAGTGGGCCTAACCAAGGAAAAGGTGAGGATAGGCACTCATATCTTATGTCCTTGTTTTTCCACAGGGGCCAAATCCTATACAAATGGAGGTCCAGTAAGCTGTGATCACCCTCGCAAGGGGAAGCAAGGTTCTGGGCAAAAGTGGGGAGGTGTGTTTCTATAGTGAGTGAACAGGTTTTTGGAGCCTGGGTGATTTCCTATACTGATGTCTAGAGCCTGAAGTCCACATGGCCTATGCCCCAGGACGATGGTCTAGGAATATTTTGTGAGGGATGTAGGGTGTGAGAGTTGTGGGCCAGGCAGCACATGCTGCCTGAGGAGGTAGTCAGGGCCTTCCCATGGCTCTTTCTGAGATTTTAGTGTACTACACATGTTGTCTCAATCCACAAGTCCACCTGTGAGCCTATTTGAAAAGGGGTATGGGTTTATCAGGTCCCTTACAGGTCTTAACACAGTGGTTTCTTGCTGATGCATGTGCAACCTCAAGTCCTAAGTCACACATGCACAATTTCCAGGTGGGCCTCAGTAAAGAACAACAATTGGTCAGCCTCACACAGGCACACACATTTTTCACTATGTTGTAACACTTCCAGAAGTGATTCTCAAAGTTGTAACTACCTTCAAGGGTAAGATGTGTTTGGGACGTTTTCAGTGAAGAGGCCCATTTTTGCAGATGAGTGACTTAGTATGTGAACTGGGGTAGTACCCTTCCAAAATGACTTCTTGCTAATTGTGCCCATCCTTGAGGGTGAGAGGGATTTCCTTTGGCGGTGGGGGTGGGGGTTAGGTGTTTATGTGGTTTACAACTTTGTAGTTGATGGACTTAGTACCAGGACTCACTATAGGTCCCTTCAGGAAGTGATGTCCTACTAGGTGTGCCCACCTTTGAGGGATGATGGTTTTTGAGATTGCAATGAGGTGTATTTCCCTAGCTGAGTGATTGGTTCTTACATTTCTGGAAGTGAAGTCAATCAGGCTGTGACCACCCTCCAGGGAAAGAGGGGTTTGGTAGGATTGCTGTGAGGTATATCTCCCTATAGCTGTGGCATTAGATACCTTGGGACACACCTTAGTTCACAAGGGGACTTCTGGAGCCTGAATCCCCTATCAAATAGAAAGAAACCCTGGAGGTTTGTCATTGGGGGCAACACAGACTTCAGAGGGACTGGTAAGGATAGCACATATCTGGTGAAGGTTCTAGGGACCCTGTCTCTGTAGTGCAGATATTCTCCCATGGCCCATTGTTCCATGGGTGAGATCATTTATACAAGGGTTGTGGGTGTTCTTGTCCTTCCAAACCTTATGAATACAGTTCCTGTTCACATGTTTCAATGGTCAGATCGTCCCTACTTCCTGCATATACAAATTCAGCACCAGAAGTTTCCTCTCCCTCTCCTGCTCCTCACTTCTCCTCCTGCCCTGACCCCTAGCCCACCACACTCATTGAAGCATATGTTATTGTTGTCCTTGCTTTTCCAGATGCAGAGATTTGTATTTTTCAGGCAGCCTAACTAGGAATGATCTTCTTTCATGGTAAGGAGGATCTCTGGGCCTCATCATGGCTCCTGTACACCTAAGTTTGTGCTGAGGTATTGGGGTCCAGGATAGCCCATGTTGTCCTGAGTCTCACTTCACTGTAGCTCTGTAGCTATCCTTTTGTCAAGATGTGACATCTGGGTACACTGAGGTTCAGCCTTGGACCACATTATGAAAAGGATGTCAGTCACCATTCCTGATTTATCCTTGGCCCTTTCATGCATGATGACTTGATGGTCAGAGTCAGGCATGTGTGACTGTTGGACCCATTTGTTGAAAGAGCACCTCCTAGCCCTACCTCTTGAGTTTGCAGGCCACCCCCAGGACACCCATTCATCTGTGCTGGTTCTCTTCCACCAAGGTTGAGTTCTTGGCCCTCCACACCCAAGTGAGCCTATTGGGTCATTCTCAACTATGTGGAATTTCTGAGGGTCCTCATACTGGATCAGACTGATGCATGTTTGCTTGCTGGGTACTCACACCTATCCTCTAGCACCTACCACCCATGCCAGCCATGCTCTCATGTGTGTGCACCAGCTGTGCCCACTTGCTCTGCCCTTTTGCCTGCATAGGAGTTGTTTGCCCTGACCTGCGGGACCTAGTTATTCGTGGGGGCAAAGGGGGTCACAGCCTGTAAAAGATGAGCAGGAGACAGGAAGGACTCAATCAAATGTGCACTTGTCAAGAGTCAAATTTTATTGAACCGAAGTAGGCTTTTAAGGCCAACCTTAGATAGGGGCGGAGCGAGGGAGGAGCACAGTGTAGAATCCTTTTTACTCAGGGAGGGGTAGGTTGGAAAGGCCTATTTTAGAGCCGCTCAACTCAGGGTGGGGCAGGGTGGAAGTTACAGAATCTTCTTGGCCCGGGGCCTGGAACACTTTGTAGTTATGATAGGAAGTCAAGGCAGTTAGCACATTTCTGTAACTGTCAAGCAGGATGTTGGTCAACCAGGTACAGCAGGGTGGGGGGAGTGAGAAAAGGTCAGAAATTTCTCGGGGCTTGTCTCCAACATCTCCCCCTTTTCTGTATACAAGAACAGGGATAGGGATGTTACCGTGACCCGCAAATGGTGTCCCAAAGAAGGGCTCATTTTGGTAGCCAATTATTTTTGTTTAAGAGTAAAATTTTGAATCCAAAGGAGCAAACTGTCACCAGAGAGGCAAGCATTCCCCAGAGTAGGTCAAGCGTTGTCAGTCATAGGCCATTGGTTTTGACAAGGCTATTTAGATTGACCATAGTACAAGGGCACAAACGGGCTCTGAGCCTGTTAGAAGGGCAGTGCTGGACCCTTACCCATCATTGGCCTCCTCCCGGCGAGGTCGTCCTGTCTTAGGCGGGCCGAGACTTATCCACCAGTTCCGTCTCTGACTTACCAGACCACTCAATTTGTGGAAACGTAACACATCTTGCTCTCAATAAGACCATCAAAGCTCCATAAGGATCCTGGAAGGAATATGTTTAGTAGCCAAATAGTATATGAGGGGTCACAGAAACCTGAGTTATTATTTGGAGGGGCGGGACCAGAATTTCCACGCCCAGGTTGATTTTTGTAGGGAGGTGAATTCTAGGGGTCGAAATGTGGGGTTGTTTTGGTCTTCTGGCAGGTCAACGGTAGACTCCTCTTCCGTGGCAAGGCAATGGTAATGGACTCCCACCGGTTTGATTGCAGAATCCACCTGACTCTTATTTTTTTTTTTTCAATGCAGTTTATTCAGGAACCTTGAACAATCATCTGACCCTGGGGAAAGCCAGCCCACAGCTTAAATAGCCTCTGGGTAGCCAACCCCAGCGTGCAACGTGGGCAATGCAGATAGGTCCACATACATGGAAGCAAGCCAGATCCTCAGCCTTAGCCAAATGTGGAGTTGTTTGTGACAGAGAGCACTCACCATCAGGAAGGTGAAAGGCGGAAACCAGCTCCATCTTTAAGGCGCGGCATTACGCAGCTCTCTACAGTTCCCCCATTTGTTTTAGACGCATTAGGCAAGAGTAGAGGTCTGATCTCTGATATTAGAAATAAATTGGGACTTTGTACAGATGTTCATTTAGGTGTCATCCACCCAAAGAGCATCAGACCCTTCCGATACCTTTTTCTCAGAGGCAGGACCAGGGGCATCAGCCCGCATGCAATCAGACTTGCTCTTCTCTGGGTCCAAAGCAGCTGACCCTGAGTGCAGTGCTTAACCTCGCATCCTGAGCATAACATTTTAGCTTTTTATGGTAGCCAACCAAGCTTGGGGAGACTGTCCTGCTTCAATGGCTGTAAAGGCCTGAATGATCATGGCTGCATTATGCTGTTGTGAGACTCTAATCTTGCATATACACCACAGGCAAACCAAGGAGACCAACACCAGAAGGCCTGCTAATGCTCCCATGCCCACCCATTCCTTCAGATGATTCATGGCTGCAGCAATCCATGGTGATAATCCTGTGGCTAGTCCTGCGTCCACTCTGGTAGAATTTACTGTGATAATGGCCACTCTCAGCTGCTCCATTGTAGTATCGAATTCTCCAGTCCAATTACCTAAACTATAGCTAGACAATTGTTTAGACAGATTTGCAGGACAGGAAAAATTCTCATGTTGTATGCTAGTGACACAAAGTCCAGCATACATTCATTGACAGCCTGGTTGAGCCATTTGCCATAAGGTATCAATTTGCTCCTGCACGAGGTCAATCCTCTGATTGAACACCATCAAGCCTCCTTTTAGTTGAGCATTAATTCCTTTTTGTACATCTAAGGCATGAGCTACATTGGCTAAAAGATTATTCAGGGTCTGAGCAGTCTGCACAGTATGACTCATGGCTAATGCCACGGGGGTAGCTCCAACAGCCGTCAATGAGATGGCAGTAACAGTGGCGGATGTAGTTCCAAGATCCCTTTTCTGTCTGAAGAGAGTCATAGCGTGAGGGGCATCACCGGGCACAGGCACCCAGCGAGGCATGAGAGTAACCAGGGCATACCTAAATTCACTAGCATTCCAGCATTTTGCAAAAAAGCAAGTATCATCACCACAATTACTTGGCTCTATCTGACTAATAATGAATAAAAATGGGGGATATAAACAAACAGGTTTGGGCTTATAGGAAATATTATGAGAAGCCTTAATCCCCCCCTTGGAACATCTTGCATCAGTTATAGAACTAGCAGTGGTGGTGACCTAGGTCTGAGTAGGTTCAGGAGACCATTGCCCCCGGGGGCGAGACGTGCTCCATGTAAATTGACTAACTTCATGTTTTGCTCCACTTTTGAAAGCCATTTAAGGTTCTTAAATTATTTTCCCCCCCTTTTTTAAAATTTTTCCTCAATTACACTTTATTCATTCTGCATCCCCCTATAAGCCCCTCCCTCTTCCCCTCCCAAACCCACCCTCCCTCCTCCCTCTGCATGCATGCCACTCCCCAAGGCAACTGATAGGGGAGGTTCTCCTCTCCTTTCTGACCTTAGTCCATCAGTTCACATCAAAATTGGTTTCATTGTCCTCTACTATGGCCTGTAAGGCTGCTCCCCCCCCAGAGGGAGGTGATCAAAGAGCAGGCCAATCAGATTATGTCAGAGGCAGTCCCTCTGCACATTATTATGTAACCCAATTGGACTCTGAACTGCCCTGGGCTACATCTATGCAGGGGTTCTGGGTTATCTCCAAGAATAGACCTTGGTTGGAGTAAGAGTCTCTGGGAAGTTCCCTGTGTTCAAATTTTCTTGTTCTGTTGCTTTCCTTGTGGAGACCCTGTCCTCTCCAGCTCTTACTATTTCCCAGTTCTTACAGAAAATTCCATTCACTCTGCCCAACAGTTGCCCATCAGGCTCAGCATCTGCTTTGATAGTCTGTAGGGCAGAGGGTTTCAGAGGCCCTTTGTGGTAGGTTCCTAGGTTGTTTCCTGTTTTCTTCTTCTTCTGATGTCCATCCTCTTTGCCTTTCCGGATGGGGATTGACTGTTTTAGTTAGGGTCCTCTCTCTTGCTTAGTTTCTTTAGATGCACAGGTTATAGTGGGTTTGTCCTATGTTGTATGTCTATATGAGTGAGTATATACCATGTGTGTCTTTTTGCTTCTGGGACAACTCACTCAGGATGATCCTTTCCAGATCCCACCATTTACCTGCAAATTTCATGATTTCCTTATTTTTCATTGCTGAGTAATATTCCATTGTGTAGATGTACCACAATTTCTGCACCCATTCTTCAGTTGAGGGGCATCTGGGTTGTTTCCAGCTTCTGGCTATTACAAATAAAGCTGCTACAAACATGGTTGAGCAAATGTCCTTTTTGTGTACTTGAGCCTCTTTTGGATGTATGCCTAGGAGTGGTATGGCTGGATCTTGGGGAAGCACTATTCCTAGTTGTCTGAGAAAGCGCCAGATTGGTTTCCAGAGTGGTTGTACAAGTTTACATTCCCACCAGCAGTGGAGAAGGGTTCCCCTTTCTCCACAACCTTTCCAGCATGTGTTGTCACTTGAGTTTTTGATCTTGGCCATTCTGATGGGTGTAAGGTGAAATCTCAGGGTTGTTTTGATTTGCATTTCCCTAATGGCTAGTGAGGTTGAGCATTTCTTTAAGTGCTTCTCTGCCATTCGGTATTCCTCTACAGAGAATTCTCTGTTTAGCTGTGTTCCCCATTTTTTAAGTGGATTACTTGGTTTGCTGCTTTTCAGCTTCTTTAGTTCTTTATATATACTGGATATGAGTCCTCTGTCAGATAAAGTGTTGGTGAAGATTCTTCCCCAATCTGTAGGCAGTTGCTTTGTTTTGGTGATGGTCTCCTTTGCTTTGCAGAAGCTTTTCAGTTTCATGAGGTCCCTTTTATTGATTGTTGCCTTTAGAGCCTGTGCTGTTGGTGTTCTGTTCAGGAAGTTTTCTCCTGTACCAATGAGTTCTAGGGTATTCCCCACTTTTTTTTCTAGCCGATTTAATGTGTCAGGTTTTATGTTGAGGTCTTTGATCCACTTGGACTTCAGTTTTATGCAGGGTGATAAGTATGGATCTATTTTCGTTTTTCTACATGTAGACATCCAGTTGGACCAGCACCATTTGTTGAAGATGCTATCTTTATTCCATTGTATGGTTTTGGCGCCTTTGTCAAAGATCAGGTGTCCATAAGTGTGTGGGTTTATTTCTGGGTCCTCTGTTCGGTTCCATTGATCCACTATTCTATTATTATGCCAGGACCATGCAGTTTTTAAAACTGTTTCTCTATAGTACAACTTAAGATCAGGGATGGAGATACCTCCAGAAGATCTTTTATTGTAGAGGATTCTTTTAGCAATTCTGGGTTTCTTGTTATTCCATATGAAGTTGAGAATTTTTCTTTCCAGGTCTGTAAAGAATTGTGTTGGTAATTTGATGGGCATTCCATTCAATCTGTAGATTGCTTTTGGTAAGATGGCCATTTTTACTATGTTACTCCTGCCAAGCCATGAACATGGGAGATCTTTCCATCTTCTCATATCTTCTTCTAATTCTTTCTTCAGAGACTTGAAATTTTTTTCATACAAGTCTTTGACTTCCTTGGTTAGGGTTACTCCGAGGTACCTTATGTCATTTGTGGCTATTGTGAAGGGTGTTGTTTCCTTAATTTCTTTCTCAGCCCTTTTGTCTTTTGTATATAGGTGGGCTACTGATTTTTTTGAGTTAATTTTGTATCCAGCCACTTTGCTGAAGGTGTTTATCAGCTGTAGGAGTTCCCTGGTAGAGTTTTTGGGGTCACTCACATATACTATCATATCATCTGCAAATGGTGATAATTTGAATTCTTCCTTTCTAATTTGTATCCCCTTGATCTCCTTCAACTGTCTTATTGCTCTAGCAAGGACTTCCAGCACTATGTTGAAGAGATATGGAGAGAGTGGGCAGCCTTGTCTTGTCCCTGATTTCAGTGGGATTGCTTTAAGTTTCTCTCCATTCAGTTTGATGTTGGCTATAGGTTTGCTGTATATCCCCTTTACTATGTTTAGTTATGTGCATTGTATCCCTGATCTCTCCAATACTTTAAATAAGAATGGATGTTGGATTTTGTCAAATGCTTTTTCATCATCTAGGGAGATTATCATGTGGTTTTTTCTTTCAGTTTGTTAATATGGTGGATCACATTGATGGATTTCCGTATATTGAACCACCCCTGCATACCTGGGATGAAGCCTACTTGGTCATGGTTCATGATATCTTTGATGTGTTCTTGGATTCGGTTTGCGAGTATTTTGTTGAGTATTTTTGCATCAATGTTCCTAAGGGAGATTGGCCTGAAGTTCTCTTTTTTTGTTGGGTCTTTGTGAGGTTTAGGTACCAAGGTGACTGTGGCTTCATAGAATGAGTTTCGTAATGTTGCTTCTGTTTTGATTTTGTGGAAGAGTTTGAAGAGAATTGGAGTTAGCTCTTTTTTGAATGTCTGGTAGAATTCTGCGCTGAAACCATCAGGTCCTGGGCTTTTTTTGGATGGGAGACTTTCGATGATCGCTTCTATTTCCTTGGGAGATATAGGACTATTTAATTGATTTACCTGGTCCTGATTTAGTGGAATCGATCAAGAAAATTGTCCATTTCATTTAAATTTTCAAATTTTGTTGCATATAGACTTTTGAAGTAATTCCTAATGATTGCTTGGATTTCCTCAGTGTCTGTAGTTATGTCCCCATTTTCATTTCTGATTTTGTTGATTTGGATGGTGTCTCGCTGCCTTTTAGTTAGCTTGGCTAAGGGTTTGTCTATCTTGTTGATTTTCTCAAAGAACCAGCTCTTGGTTTCATTGATTCTTTGAATTGTTTTATTTGTTTCTAATTGATTGATTTCAGCCCTGAGTTTGATTATTTCCAGCCATCTGCTCCTTCTTGGTGTGTCTGCTTCTTCATTTTCTAGGGTTTTTAAGTGAGCCATTAAGTTGCTTGAATGTGCTGTCTCAAATTTCTTCTTGAAGGCACTTAGTGCTATGAACTTTCCTCTTAGCACTGCTTTCATTGTGTCCCACAAGTTTGGGTATGTTGTGTCTTCGTTTTCATTGAGTTCTAGGAAGATTTTAGTTTCTTTCTTTTTTCTTCCCTGACCCAGCTGTCTTTTAGTAGCAAGTTGTTCAGTTTCCATGTATGTGTAGGCTTTTTGCTATTTTTGTTGTTACTGAGGTCCAGCTGTATTCCATGGTGATCAGACAGGATACAAGGGATTATTTCAATCTTCTTGTATCTGTTGAGGCTTGCTTTGTGACCAACTATGTGTTCTATTTTGGAGAAGGTTCCATGAGGTGCTGAGAAGAAGGTAATTTCTTTTGTGTTTGGGTGTAAGGTTCTGTAAATGTCTGTTAGGTCTATTTGATTCATGACCTCTGTTAGAGATATTTTTTCTTTGTTTAATTTCTGTTTTGTTGACCTGTCCTTTGTTGAGAGTGGGGTGTTGAAGTCTCCCACTATTAGTGTGTGGGGATCTATGTGTGGTTTAAGTTTTATCAATGTTTCTTTCACAAATGTGGGTGCCCTTGTATTTGGGGCATAGATGTTCAGGATTGTGATGTCTTCTTGGTGGAATTTTCCCTTGATGAGTATGAAGTGTCCTTCCCCATCTCTTTTGATTAATTTTGGTTGAAAGACTATTTTATCAGATATTAGAATGGCTACTCCTGCTTGCTTCTTGTGTCCATTTGCTTGGAAAGTCGTCTTCCATCCCTTTACCCTCAGGTAATGTCTATCTTTATGACATAGGTGTGTTTTTTTTTTTTTTTTTTTTTAATGCAGTTTATTCAGGAACCTTGAACAATCCTCGGACCCAGGGGAAAGCCAGCCCACAGCTTAAATAGCCTCTGGGTAGCCAACCCAGGCGTGCCACGTGGGCAATGCAGATAGGTCCACATACATGGAAGCAAGCCAGATCCTCAGCCTTAGCCAAATGTGGAATTGTTCGTGACAGAGAGCACTCACCATCGGGAAGGTGGAAGGCGAAAAACCAGCTCCATCTTTAAGGCATAGCATTCTGCAGCTCTCTACAGTTCCCCCTTTTTTGTTTTAGACGCATCAGGCAAGAGTAGAGGTCTGATCTCTGATATTAGAAATAAATTGGGACTTTGTACTGATGTTCACTTAGGTGTCATCCACCCAAAGAGCATCAGACCCGTCCGATACCTTTTTCTCAGAGGCGGGACCTGGGGCATCAACCCGCATGCAATCAGACATGCTCTTCTCTGGGTCGAAAGCGGCCGACCCTGAGTGCAGTGCTTAGCCTCGCATCCTGGCGTAACATTTTTTTTTTTATGGTATCCAACCATGCTTGGGGAGAATGTCCTGCTTCAATGGCTGTAAAGGCCTGAATGATCATGGCTGCATCACACTGTTGTGAGACTCTAATCTTGCATATATACCACAGGCAAACCAAGGAGACCAACACCAGAAGGCCTGCTAATGCTCCCATGCCCGCCCATTCCTTCAGATGATTCATGGCTGCAGCAATCCATGATGATAATCCTGTGGCTAGTCCTGTGTCCACTCTGGTAGAATTTACTGTGACAATGGCCACTCTCAGCTGCTCCATCGTAGTATCAATTCTCCAGTTCAATTACCTAAAATATAGCTCGACAATTGTTTAGACAGATTTGCAGCACAGGAAAAATTCTCATGTTATATGCTAGTGACTTAAAGTCCAGCATATTTTCATTAACAGCCAAGTTGAGCGATTTGCCATAGGGTATCAGTTTGCTCCTGCACGAGGTCATTCCTCTGATTGAACACCATCAAGCTTCCTTTTAGTTGAGCATTAATTCCTTTATGTACAACTAAGGCATGAGCTACATTGGCTAAATGATTGATCAGGGTCTGAGTAGTCTGCCCAGTATAACTCATGGCTAATGCCCCGGTGGTAGCTCCAACAGCCGCCAATGAGATGGTAGTAACAATGGTGGCTGTAGTTCCAAGATCCCTTTTCTGTCTGAAGAGAGTCATAGCATGAGGGGCATCAACGGGCACAGGCACCCAGTGAGGCATGTGAGTAACCAGGGCATACCTAAATTTACTAGGATTCCAGCATTGGGCAAAAAAGCAAGTATCATTACCACAATAACTTGGCTCTATCTGGCTAATAATGAATAAAAATGGGAAATATAGACAAACAGATGTGGGCTTATAGGAAATAGGAAATATTATGAGAAGCCTTAACCCCATCGTTGGAACATCCTGCGTCAGTTCTAGAACTAGCAGTGGTGGTGTCCGAGGTCTGAGTAGGTTAAGGAGACCATTGCCCCCAGGGGCGAGTTGTGCTCCATGCCAATTGACTAACTCCCTGTTTTCCTCCACTTTTGAAAGTCATTTAAGGTTCTTAAATTATTTTTTTCCCTTTTTTTAAAAAATTTTTCATCAATTACACTTTATTCATTCTGCATCCCCCATAAGTCCCTCCCTCCTCCCCTCCCAATCCCACCCTCCCTCCTCCCTTTGCTTGCATGCCACTCCCCAAGTCCACTGATAGGAGGTTCTCCTCTCCTTTCTGATCTTAGTCTATCAGTTCACATCAAAAGTGGCTGCATTGTCCTCTACTATGGCCTGGTAAGGCTGCTCCTCCCCAGGAGAGGTGATCAAAGAGCAGGCCAATCAGATTATGTCAGAGGCAGTCCTCTTCACATTACTATTTGGACTCTGAACTGCCCTGGGCTACATCTGTTCAGGGGTTCTGGGTTATCTCCATGAATAGTCCTTGGTTGGAGTATGAGTCTCTGGGAAGTTCCCTGTGTTCAAATTTTCTTGTTCTGTTGCTCTCCTTGTGGAGACCCTGTCCTCTCCAGCTCTTATTATTTCCCAGTTCTTACCTAAAATTCCATTCACTCTTCCTGACAGTTGCCCATCAGGCTCAGCATCTGCTTTCATAGTCTGAAGGGCAGAGGCTTTCAGAGGCCCTCTGTGGTAGGTTCCTAGATTGTTTCCTGTTTTCTTCTTCTTCTAATGTCCATCCTCTTTGCCTTTCCGGATGGGGATTGGACATTTTAGTTAGGTCCTCTCTCTTGCTTAGTTTCTTTAGATGCACAGGTTTTAGTGGGTTTGTCCTATGTTGTATGTCTATATGAGTGAGTATATACCATGTGTGTCTTTTTGCTTCTGGGACAACTCACTCAGGATGATCCTTTCCAGATCCCACCATTTACCTGCAAATTTCATGATTTCCTTATTTTTCATTGCTGAGTAATATTCCATTGTGTAGATGTACCACAATTTCTGCACCCATTCTTCAGTTGAGGGGCATCTGGGTTGTTTCCAGCTTCTGGCTATTACAAATAAAGCTGCTACAAACATGGTTGAGCAAATGTCCTTTTTGTGTACTTGAGCCTCTTTTGGATATATGCCCAGGAGTGGTATGGCTGGATCTTGAGGAAGCACTATTCCTAGTTGTCTGAGAAAGCGCCAGATTGATTTCCAGAGTGGTTGTACAAGTTTACATTCCCACCAGCAGTGGAGAAGGGTTCCCCTTTCTCCACAACCTCTCCAGCATGTGTTGTCACTTGAGTTTTTGATCTTGGCCATTCTCATGGGTGTAAGGTGAAATCTCAGGGTTGTTTTGATTTGCATTTCCTAATGGCTAGTGAGGTTGAGCATTTCTTTAAGTGCTTCTCTGCCATTCGGTATTCCTCTACAGAGAATTCTCTGTTTAGCTCTGTTCCCCATTTTTTAAGTGGATTACTTGGTTTGCTGCTTTTCAGCTTCTTTAGTTCTTTATATATACTGGATATGAGTCCTCTGTCAGATAAAGGGTTGGTGAAGATTCTTTCCCAATCTGTAGGTGGTCGCTTTGTTTTGATGACGGTGTCCTTTGCTTTACAGAAGCTTTTCAGTTTCATGAGGTCCCATTTATTGACTGTTGCTCTTAGAGCCTGTGCTGTTGGTGTTCTGTTCAGGAAGTTTTCCCCTGTACCAATGAGTTCTAGGGTATTCCCCACTTTTTTTTCAAGCCGATTTAATGTGTCTGGTTTTATGTTGAGGTCTTTGATCCACTTGGACTTCAGTTTTGTGCAGGGTGACAAGTATGGATCTATTTTCATTTTTCTACATGTAGACATCCAGTTAGACCAGCACCATTTGTTGAAGATGCTATCTTTTTCCATTGTATGGTTTTGGCATCTTTGTCAAAGATCAGGTGTCCATAAGTGTGTGGGTTTATTTCTGGGTCCTCTGTTCGGTTCCATTGATCCACCATTCTGTTTCTATGCCAGTACCATGCAGTTTTTAAAACTGTTGCTCTATAGTACAACTTAAGATCAGGGATGGAGATACCTCCGGAAGATCTTTTATTGTAGAGGATTGTTTTAGCAATTCTGGGTTTCTTGTTATTCCATATGAAGTTGAGAATTTTTCTTTCCAGGTCTGTAAAGAATTGTGTTGGTAATTTGATGGGCATTGCATTGAATCTGTAGATTGCTTTTGGTAAGATGGCCATTTTACTATGTTAATCTTGCCAAGCCATGAGCATGGGAGATCTTTCCATCTTCTCATATCTTCTTCTAATTCTTTCTTCAGAGATTTGAAATTTTTTCATATAAGTCTTTGACTTCCTTGGTTAGGGTTACTGAGGTACCTTATGTCATTTGTGGCTATTGTGAAGGGTGTTGTTTCCCTAATTTCTTTCTCAGCCCTTTTGTCTTTTGTATACAGGAGGGCTACTGATTTTTTTGAGTTAATTTTGTATCCGGCCACTTTGCTGAAGGTGTTAATCAGCTGTAGGAGTTCCCTGGTAGAGTTTTTGGGGTCACTCACGTATACTATCATATCATCTGCAAATAGTGATAATTTGACTTCTTCCTTTCCAATTTGTATCCCCTTGATCTCCTTCAACTGTCTTATTGCTCTAGCAAGGACTTCCAGCACTATGTTGAAGAGATATGGAGAGAGTGGGCAGCCTTGTCTTGTCCCTGATTTCAGTGGGATTGCTTTAAGTTTCTCTCCATTCAGTTTGATGTTGGCTATAGGCTTGCTGTATATCGCCTTTACTATGTTTAGATATGTGCCTTGTATCCTGATCTCTCCAATACTTTAAACATGAATGGATGTTGGATTTTGTCAAAGGCTTTTTCAGCATCTAGGGAGATTATCATGTGGTTTTTTCTTTCAATTTGTTAATATGGTGGATCACATTGATGGATTTCCTTATATTGAACCACCCCTGCATACCTGGGATGAAGCCTACTTGGTCATAGTGGATAATATCTTTGATGTGTTCTTGGATTGGTTTGCAAGTATTTTATTAAGTATTTTTGCATCAATGTTCATAAGGGAGATTGGCCGGAAATTCTCTTTCTTTGTTGAGTCTTTGTGAGGTTTAGGTACCAAGGTGACTGTGGCTTCATAGAATGAATTTGGTAATATTCCTTCTGTTTCTATTTTGTGGAATAGTTTGAAGAGAATTGGTGTTAGCTCTTCTTTGAAGGTCTGGTAGAATTCTGCGCTGAAGCCATCTGGTCCTGGGCTTTTTTTGGATGGGAGACTTTTGATGACCGCTTCTATTTCTTTGGGGGTATAGGACTATTTAGTTGATTTACCTGGTCCTGATTCAGCTTTGGTAAGTCAAATCGATCAAGAAAATTGTCCATTTCATTTAGATTTTCAAATTTTGTGGCATATAGACTTTTGAAGTAAGTCCTAATGATTGTTTGGATTTCCTCAGTGTCTGTAGTTATATCCCCCTTTTCATTCCTGATTTTGTTGATTTGGGTGGTGTCTCTCTGCCTTTTAGTTAGCCTGGCTAAGGGTTTGTCGATCTTGTTGATTTTCTCAAAGAACCAGCTCTTGGTTTCATTGATTCTTTGAATTGTTTTATTTGTTTCCAATTGATTGATTTCAGCCCTGAGTTTGATTATTTCCAGCCGTCTACTCCTTCTTGGTGTGTCTGCTTCTTCTTTTTCTAGGGTTTTTAAGTGAGCCATTAGGGTGCTTGAATGAGCTGTCTCAATTTCTTCTTGAAGGCAGTTAGTGCTATGAACTTTCCTCTTAGCACTGCTTTCATTGTGTCCCACAAGTTCGGGTATGTTGTGTCTTCATTTTCATTGATTTCTAGAAAGACTTTAATTTCTTTCTTTATTTCTTCCTGACCCAGCTGTCATTTAGTAACAAGTTGTTCAGTTTCCATGTGTGTGTAGGCTTTTTGTTATTTCTGTTATTGTGGAGGTCCAGCTTTATTCCATGGTGATCAGACAAGATACATGGGATTATTTCAATCTTCTTGTATCTGTTGAGGCTTGCTTTGTGACCCACTATATGGTCTATTTTGGAGAAGGTTCCATGAGGTGCTGAGAAGAAGGTAAATTCTTTTGTGTTTGGGTGTAAAGTTCTGTAAATGTCTGTTAGGTCCATTTGATTCATGACCTCTGTCAGAGACATTGTTTCTTTGTTTAATTTCTGTTTTGTTGACCTGTCCTTTGTTGAGAGCGGGGTGTTGAAGTCTCCCACTATTAATGTGTGTGGATCTATATGTGCTTTAAATTTTATCAATGTTTCTTTCACAAATGTGGGTGCCCTTGTATTTGGGGCATAGATGTTCAGGATTGTGATGTCTTCCTGGTGGAATTTTCCCTTGATGAGTATGAAGTGTCCTTCCCCATCTCTTTTGATTAATTTTGGTTGAAAGTCTATTTTATCAGATATTAGAATGGCTACTCCTGCTTGCTTCTTGGGTCCGTTTGCTTGGAAAGTCGTCTTCCAACCCTTTACCCTCAGGTAATGTCTATCTTTGTGTCTTAGGTGTGTTTCTTGTATGCAACAGATTGCTGGGTTTTGTTTACGTATCCATTCTGTTAATCTGTGTCTTTTTATTGAGAGTTGAGTCCATTGATGTTGAGAGAGATTAATGACCAGTGGCTGTTAGATGTCTTGATTTTGATGTTGGCTGTGGTCATCAGGTTGTGTGCTTGGTTGTTTTTGTTTTACTGAAGTGAGGTTATTTATTTCCTGTGTTTTCTTGAATGTAGCTAGCTTTCTTGGGTTGTATTTTCCCTTCCAGTGTCTTCTGTAATGCTGGATTTGTTTGTAGGTATTGCTGAAATTTGTTTTTGTCATTGAATATCTTGTTTTCTCCATCTATGAGGACTGAGAGTTTTGCAGGGTATAGTAGCCTGGGCTGACATCTGTGTTCTCTTAGGGTCTGCATGATATCCGTCCAGGCCCTTCTGGCTTTCATAGTCTCTGTTGAAAAGGCAGGTGTGATTCTAATGGGTTTGCCATTATATGTTACTTGGCCTTTTCCCTTGCAGCTTTTAGTATTTTTTCTTTGTTCTGTATACTTACTGTTTTGATTATTATGTGGCGGGAGGATTTTCTTTTCTGGTCAAATTTGTTGGGTGTTGTAGGCCTCATGTATTCTAATTGGCCTCTCCTTTAGCTTGGGGAAATTTTCTTCAATGATTTTGTTGAAAATATTTTCTGGGCCTTGGAGAAGGAAGTCTTCTTTTTTCCTCTATACCTATTATTCTTAGGTTTTGTCTTTTCATATTGTCTTGCATTTCTTGGACGGTCTGTGTCAGGAATTTTTCGGATTTAACATTTTCCTTGACAGATACATCAATTTCTTCCATTGTATCTTCTACACCTGAGATTCTTTCTTCCATCTCTTGTAGTCTGTTGGTTATGCTTACCTCTGTAGTTCCTGTTTTCTTCCCTAGATTCTTCCTTTCCATTATTTCTTCCATTTGTGTTTTCTTTAATTTTTCCAATTCTATCTTCAGGTCCCTGAGTTGTTTTGTTTACTTCCTTCACCTGTCTGATTGTACTTTCCTGTTTTTCTTTCCTTAGTTCCTTCAACTCTGTTTCTATCATTTCATTCAGTGTTTTAAGCATTTCCTTTCTAAAGGCCATAAACTGTTTGGCTGTCGCTTCCTCTATTTCTTTACAGATGGCAATATTCTGTTTGAGTTTATCTTCCTCTATGTCTTTACTGAATCTTATTTGTTTCCTCTGTTATCATCTTCCTGAGCATACTTGTTAGGTCATCTTCTTGGATTTCAGTTATGGTGGGGTGTCCAGGGCTACTTGCCCCTGGGTAACTGGGTTCTGGAGATGCCATATTGCTCTGTCTTTTGTTGCTTGAGCTTTTACGCTGGCCTCTACCCATTGTGTTATCTTAGGTGTTTGGGGTTATTTTCTGGTGGTTCCTGGGGATCCTGTGGTGGAGAGAATCCCCTTTGCAGAAAGCTGGTTTTTCCTGAAGGATGTCTTCTCAGCTTTTTGGGTATAGTCCCTGGATGGCTGGTGTTTTTCAGGAGTTGCTCACCTCAGGGCTATAGACCTGAGTGGTAACTGTGGGCTTTGTTAGTCGAGAGGGTTCTCCTCTCACCCAGGGAAGTCCTGAGGGCAGCTGCCCTGTTTCTGGGTTTCTTGTTGCAAATTTAATGATCAGCTGCTGTGACCCAGTTGGACATCAGGCGCCTCAACTGTTTGTGCCTGTGTCTGAGCACAGCTGAGTGCTGGCGCCCGGCCCCACTAGACTACTAGACTTTTTCTAGGGAAGGATTGGGTGATTCAGGTCAGTACAGTTTCCTTCCTTCCCCCGTGTATTCTCTGGAGACACGGACTCCCAGTGTCTTTTTTTTTGCCCTGGTGCACACTGCTCAGTGTCCGCCAGCTGGCTGGTCGCAGAAACTGCCTGTGCCTGGAGCACAGCTGTGTGATGGCGGCTCAGTCTCTGCCAGCTGTCTGGTGCGCAGAAACTGCCTGTGTCTGCCTTTGCGGCTTTTTGGGAGCCTGAGTGCCCCTCTAAGCTGGGTAATTTTCCGGGACCTTTTCAGGTTGGGGGTGAGCTGAGTGCTCTGAGATCAGACCCGCCGTTTCTATCTCGGGCGGAGAATCAGGTGCGCCAGGCAGGCAGGGCTCAGTGCTGGAACCTGGGTCCCCGGCTCTGGCCCGGGCTGGCTCCTGGGGTGCCCGTGGAACCCGCCGAGTCTTTTCCAGGGGATGTCTGGGTGACCTAAGGCCGGTCCCAATCGTTTCCTGTACCCTGGGGTTATCTCTCGACTGAAAATTCCAGTCTCTGATAGTGTGGTGCCCACGGTTCAGTCTGGGACCGTGACCAGAGACACTGGCTTGTGGCTCTGGGCTGGCGCTGGGGCTGGCGGCAGCGTCTGGCGGAACCGGGATCTCTTCAGAGGTTTAGCCGGGTGAGTTAAAAGCTGATTGAATCCCCCACCGTGGGGTATCCTCTCACCTGGGAAACACAATGACTGTGTTTTATGGCCTCGAGTTCTGATTGCTGGTCACTGTGCTGATCCTGCTGTGCTGCTGCTCAGAATGAGAGTCCTCCCGGCGCCGCCATCTTGCCCCCCCCCAGGTGTGTTTCTTGTATACAACAGATTGCTGGGTTTTGTTTACGCATACATTCTGTTAATCTGTGTCTTTTTATTGGAATATTAAGTCCATTGATATTGAGAGAGATTAATGACCAGTGGCTGTTAGATCCTTTGAATTTGATGTTGGCTGTGGTCATAAGTTTGTGTGCTTGGTTGCTTTTTGTTTTACTGTAGTGGGGTTATTTATTTCCTGTGTTTTCTTGAATGTAGCTAATTTTCTTTGGTTGTATTTTCCCTTCCAGTGTCTTCTGTAATGCTGGATTTGTGTTTAGGTATTGTTGAAATTTGTTTTTGTCATTGAATATCTTGTTTTCTCCGTCTATGAGGACTGAGATTTTTGTGGGGTATAGTAGCCTGGGCTGACATCTGTGTTCTCTTAGGGTCTGCATGATATCAGTCCAGTCCCTTCTTGCTTTCATAGTCTCTGTTGAAAAGTCAGGTGTGATTCTAATGGGTTTGCCATTATATGTTACTTGGCCTTTATCTCTTGCAGCTTTTAGTATTTTTTTCTTTGTTCTGTATACTTATGGTTTTGATTATTATTTCGCGGGAGGATTTTCTTTTCTGGTCTAATTTATTGGGTGTTCTATAGGCCTCTTGTATTCTTATTGGTCTCTCCTTTAAGTTGGGGAAATTTTCTTCAATGATTTTGTTGAAAATAATTTCTGGGCCTTGGTGGAGGGAATCTTCTTTTTCCTCTATTCCTGTTATTCTTAGGTTTTGTCTTTTTATGTTGTCTTGAATTTCTTAGACGGTCTGTATCAGGAATTTTTTAGATTTAACATTTTCTTTGACAGATACATCTATTTCTTCCATTGTATCTTCCACACCTGAGATTCTTTCTTCCATTTCTTGTATCCTATTGGTTATGCTAACCTCTGTAGGTCCTGCTTTCTTCCCTAAGTTCTTTCTCTCCACAATTTCTTCCATTTGTGGTTTTTTTTTTTTTTTTTTAATTTTTCCAATTCTATCTTCAGGTCTTGAGCTATTTTGTTGGTTTCCTTCCCGTCTGACTGTATTTTCATGTTTTTCCATCAATTCCTTCAGCTGTTTGTTTGAACAATCCACTGTTTCTTTTATTTCATTCAGTGATTTAAGCATTTCCTCTCTAAAGGCCACAGACTGTTTGGCTGCAGCTTCCCGTATTTCTTCACGGATGGCCATAATCTCCTTGTCTTTAATTTCCTCCATTTCTTTACGGATAGCCATGATCTCTTTGTTTTTTATCTTCCTCTAATTCTTTTCGTATTTTATTTGTTTCCTCTGTTATCTTCTTCATGAGCATAGATGTTAGGTCATCTCCTTGAATTTCATTCATGCTGGGGTGTCTAGGGCTATTTGCCCCTGGATAACTGGGTTCTGGAGATGCCATATTGCTCTGGCTTTTGTTGGTTGGACTTTTACGCTGTCCTCTACCCATTGGGCTATCTTAGTTGCTTGAATTTAGTTTCTGGTTGTTCCTGGACTCTTGTAGTGGAGAGAATCCCTTTGGCAGGAAGATGTTTTTTCCTGAAGGAAGCCTTTCCAGCTTTTTGGGTATAGTCACTGGATGTCCGGTGTTTTTCAGGAGTTGCTACAGCTCACCTCAGGCATAGAGACCTGGGTAGTAACTGTGGTCCTGATTAGTCGAGAGGGCTCTCCTCTCACTGGGAGAAGTCCTGGAGACAGTTGCCCTCCTTCTGGGTTTCTTCCTGTAAATTTAGTGATCAACTGCTGTAACCTGTGTGTCCTGTGGTTTGGTCTGTTTTGTTAGGGATAACTGGTTGCCCCTTGGAGCAGTATCTGGGGGTTGATCTCAGGGTTCCCAGTCTTTTGTTGGTCTGAGGTTGGGGCTCTGTGCCCCAGAACCCAAGAGGTAATTTGTGGCGGGTGAGTACTGCCCTGGTGTCTTGGGGCACACAGTTCTGCCTGTAAGGTGTATTTGGTACAATGCAGGCCTCTGGGCTGGTGGAGCGTGCGCCCGCCTGCTAGTCTGCTGAAGCTGAGTTTCTGATCACTCTGTGCTCCCTGTTTGGGCCCAGATCTGTGATGGCTGGGCGTACTCACCTGTCTGCGATCTGCAGGCTGCTAGACTTTTCCTAGGTGACCCCAGCAGCACTGTTTCTTCCTTCCCTGTGGGGTCATCCCTGGACAGGAGTTCCTAGTCCCTGTTGTACTGGGGCGCAAAGCTTGTTTGTACCCCTGAGCTGAGCGCGCAGATCTCTGCGTGGCAGGAGCTCAGTTGTGTTGGTGGTGGGTACCCGCCATCCTAGCGACCTTCCGGGGATAGACTGGGTGACTCGTGATCAGTCTGGCAACTTTGCTTCCCAGTGGGGTCCCCCTGAGGCTGGGACTTCCAGCCTCAGGCACCCTTGTGCTCACGGATCAGCCTGGGAAAGTGACTGGGACACGGACGCTTGCGGCTCCAGCATGGAGACACAAAGCCCGTGTTACCCGGGATTTCTTCCGGGTTCTGGCTGGGTAGCCGTGAGTGGACCCGACCGATTCCCACACCGTGGGAGCCTCCCCTCACCTGGGAAACATGATTGATGTAGTTTCAGGGCCCAGAGTTCAGTCTCCTGGTCTCTGCATGCCGAGTGCTGTCCTGCTTCTCAAAGGCGCTGCTCTCCTGGCGCCACCATCTTGGCTCCTCTCCACCTGACTCTTAACAAAGCTTGTTAATCGATTAAAGGCCCAGGGGCCAAAAGAGAGAAGCAAAAGGATACCTACAAAAGGTCCTAGCAGGCTGGGAAGCAGAGTGGTTAGCCATGGGGATGTGGAAAAACAATTTTGATACAGGGCTCTTGTTTCTCTCTGTTCCATTTTTGTTCCTCCAAACTGGAGCGAACCTTACCGATACTGCTTTGCACTAAACCTGTTTTGTCAGTGTAAAAGCAGCATTCTTCCTTGAGCGCAGCGCAGAGTCAGCCTTCTTGGAGAAAAACCAAATCTAGACCGTGCCTGTTTTGTAAAACTACCTCAGATAAGGACACCATAGAATCTTTTACGTCCTGTAAGCCTTTTTGAAAATCTTGTAGGTCTTTGTCCACTGCTAGGGAGAGTTGATTAAATTGTTGCTGGGAGGTAATTAGGAAGGCTATGCCTGTACCAGCTCCAGCGCCTCCAAGCCCTAGAATTATAGTTAGAGTAATGGTAGTTAAGGGCTCATGTTTAACTCGAATGGGCATACCCCTTTTTCCCAAAACCAAAGAAACTCATCCTTAGAATGTATAGTCAGCCTTGGGAAAAGCCGTACAAGGACACAGTAATCTCTATGGACTAAAAAGGTGGAGCTTACAAGATTAGGAGTAAGACCAGTAGAGCAGGCAAAATAAGTGCCATTAGATGCAGCAATATATGTAAAGATTGAATTTACAAGAGTAATATTGCAAATTTCTTGCAAAGCCACCGGGGGAAGCATAGAAGGTCCCAATAGGCACGTTCCAATTCCGGACACCTGTGTGACTGTAAGGTTGACTCCTTCTGGGTGCTGCCACTATAAGGCATTAGAATTATTAGTTGTAATTACTTGTAGGGGTAAGGCTATGCCCTCGTAGAAGGGTGGCTGTAGTGAGTAACACACCCAGCATTCCTGAAAATCAGTGGTGTTAATTTGATTTATGGCCTCTTTGTTGAAGGGCAGAAGCAGAAGGAATGTAATTGCCTTTGGCAGGGTTACTAAGTGACTGGAAATCACAGGATGGCCCACCAAGATGTGTTCATAATGGTAATTTGGAAAGTTCCTCAGAAGAGTTACTTAGGAAGCCCCGAGGGAGAGGAGGATTTAAGGTATTTCAGGAAGATGATCTTATCGAAAGCTCCAGGTCAGCCAGGAATGCACTATTGTATCCGGGCAGTAGTCCGGTCAAGCCAGATGCCAAAATTTAGGAGACAGCAAGGTGCCAGAAGGTCCCGCTTTATTTTATTTTTACAAGGCCATAATCCCAAGGGAACTGTGCCTGTCTTAGGTGGGAATCTGGGGTCTTCAACCCTTGCTAAGCTCTTCATTGGATACATCAGCAGTCCTGTCTTAGGTGGCAAAAAAGGGGGGGGGGGACAGAAGACCACTGTGGATTCTCTTACCTGTCACTGGCTAACCGGTTCAGCTCACTGGGATGATTAGCATTAGGCTTATTCATAGTCTTGGCTGACCATCTCTAGCCTTTAATAGTGCAACTGGATGGGCTGTACCTTTAGGGCCTAAATCTGCTGTTTAATAAAAGCCATAATTTTGTTGAAGAGAACTCGTCCTATTGAAAGAATTAGATAATAAGATAAGCAGGAGACCAAGGAAAGGAAGGAGATAGGGAAGGAGCCCAATCCTGTGCTGCTTAAGTCCACCATGAACATATATCAGCTGGAGGCAAAGGATCACAGTCCATGGAAACAGTTTTTTTTTTTTTTTTTTCCCATCATTTCTGTAAAGAGATATAAAAGGAATATGTTTTTTTTTTTTCCATCATTTCTGTAAAGAGATATAAAAGGAATATGTTCTCAGGGTAATTCTTTTACCCTAGACTGATGAGTGTTATTATTATTATCTATATGCTTTACTAATCGTTCTGGAAACCATCTGGCTGCATCTATCTCTTTAGAATTGATGCAAACTGCTTTTCTGCCCCGTATCAGGACAGGACCTGGACCATGCCATTTGTTGTCCAAAGGATCTTTCCATAGGACAGTAGCAAACTGTCTTTCTATATCCATATGCCAGAAACATTCCACAGCTGAATGTCCATATTTTCGAGTTTCAGGCCCTTGTTAATTAAAGTGTTAATTAAATCCTCATAGTACTTTTCCAGAGTACAGAAGAATGTAACCGCCCCATACCCTGGTCCTCTGCTCGGGCAGAGATAAGGAAGTGAGCAAGCAAAGACCTCCACTCTGCAAAGAAGAATGACCAGATCTATGCTTGAGAGATAACATCACCTAGCAATCAACCCAAATGGACTCAATTCTTCTCCTGAAGAGCCCCTGACCTTCTCTCAGGATCGCTCCTCAGAGAAGACACAGGTTGAAGCTAATTTCTCTTCTATCTTTGGCTGTAGCCACATCCCCACTAGCAGGAGATTCTGAACGTGAATTAAAGATCAGATATTCCTCAGGTGTCTGGCCAGGACTGACCAGACCTGAAAGTCAGCTACCTAATCTCTCATCCAATTATGAGTAGCCAGGACGGCAACCTCTGAACTTCCCTGTGCCTCATCCCCTAACAACCTGAGGCTTATGTCTCTGGGGGCCCACTCTTAAAATTTTGAAAATATATTTCCAACATAGCTAGGGCTATTATCTGTTTTACGTTGTGTTGGAATATAGCAATTGCTGACAACGTATGAGCAATAACATTTTTTCCAGCTTTACCAGTTTGGAGTGTGGAAAATATAAACCCACTATAAGTGTCAACAAAAACATGAACATATTTTAAATTACCAAATTTAGGAATTTATGTAACATCCACTTGCCAAATAACATTAGGTACAAGGCCACAGGGATTGACCCCAAGATGGGAAGTAGGCAAAAGGACAACACAAAGAAAGACATTGTTTAAACAAGTCAGCTTTATAATTACCTTAGTTAAAGGTCCTGGAAGGTTAGAATGAGCTTTCAAATGTCCAATGTAAAAGGAAAAGTGGTTTTTTTTTTTTGTATCAAATTTTGAATTTGTAAAAATAATTTTAGCAGGAGAAGATGTCTAAATTTAATTTGCAGTCTCTAACCTAGGCAAAGACTAAGCTACATAGGCACTATCTGTAAAAATGTTTAAAGACTGTTTATTAAAACTTTAAAACACAGCTAATACTGCAGGTAACTCTGTTTTTTTGCATAGATGTGCTAGACACTTGAAAAGATGCATCAACAGGACTTTGTCATAATAAGCTTACATATGTCAAAATGCCATATTCAGATCTCTGACAAGCTTGAGGGCCAGCATATCTGAGTTACTGATTTTATCATTTGTTCTAAACTATGTCCTATAAAAGAGAATGCTATCTAGGACTATATTTTAAGTAGATTTATAAAGGCAACTTTAGTTACCCATCCTAGGCTTAACCTTAAAAAAACTAAACAAAGACACGAGGTATAGCTCAACATCTTAACCAACTGTAGTTGTTAGCATAACTTTAAATCTGCTCTTTCTGAACTAAAATTAAAGCAAACCTTTTAATCAGATACAGCTTATAGAGAGGCTAGTAAATCTTGCTGCTCCTACCACTTGTATTGAAATTGAACAGTAAAAAGCTTTTGCCTTTAGCACTAATCAGATGACTGAACATACCTCAGACCTAAACAAAAATGATCGTAAACTCATGGCTTTACCCTCTTTATCTCCGGACCAGCATGGCGACTGGCCACGTGTAACTGAACTCAGCTGTAAGCCCCAAACAAATATGGTGGCAAAACTACAGCTCCACACACTCTCTATCCCTGAACGATCATGGTGGCTAGCCACGTGTACAATCCCCCACAACCAAAAGTTCAGGGTCATCTTTGGCTATATATGGAGCTCAAATAAGTTTTAGAACCAACTGCCTAGCAGAACAGTACAGAACAATCTTAAACTGCATAAATTATTTTAGCCATACCAAACCTATTAGCCAGATATTTTTTCCCCTTAAAAGAGCATAAGAAAACATTTTGCAATGAGGAATTGCCAGCCTTTTAAATGAATTATAACAATACAATTTTTGTCCTCTGGTTACATACATTTATTAACCTTTTGCAATGTTCTATATACCTTCAGGTTCCTAGCTTTCTTTTTTTGTCTTAACCAGACATGCTTACTTTTTTGCTCTCTCTCTTGCTTTTTTTAGACAACATAAAAACTCTCATCAAAATCCTTTCCATCCTGACATGATCCTGCTGGAGCCCAGTGTCTACAATTTGCTTTTTATAGGCAAAGCAAAAACAAGTTACATTAATACAAAGAGGAGTTCTGAAACTGCCAAATATTTTTTTTTTTTTTAAATAACTTCCCTGTAGCAGACAAGATGGTCCAAGGTCACATAAACTCTAAGGAACTTAGAACAAGTTTTAAGGAACTTGGTGAAACTTCCTCTTTTCTCTGTCTCAAGGTAAAGAACAGGGTGGAAACGTTTTTCCATAAAGCAGCTTAACAAACAGCTCTCCATAAGATACATTCTAAAAACTGCAATTTTCTCAATTAGCACAAACAATACTGCAGGGTTTCATTTAGTAAAATTGATAAAATAAATACCCAAAATCATTGTCATACCCAAATGCCTGATAAACTTAAAACATTTTATTATAGACTTAAACATTTAAACATTTTTTTTAAATCTGTTTTTGTAATATCAAAATAAAGTACCGCTTTTGTAGGAGAGAAGTCACAAAACATAACCATTATCTTAAAAGTCAAAACCAGATTTTAAAACCAGAATTTACCAGTGCAAGCAATTTAATTTCTAAAACCAATACCAATTTTAAAATAACTCTTCCTTTTAACCTAGAAGGAAATGAGAATTATTTGACCAAGGTTCTCTCTCTCTCTCTCTCTCTCTCTCTCTCTCTCTCTCTCTTTTTATCCATACAAATATGGCAGTCACATTATAAACACATAGGCACACACCTCAGACACAAAAAAAATACTGCGCAGAGACATTCAGACAAAAAAAAAAATTAACCAGCTGGCCAAATTTATTGAAAATACTGATGAAGTTAGGGTCGTCCCCCTGAACTTCGGCAGCTGTGACCACCTTGATCACGTCTTGCTACCCAGATACAGACACCTCCAGCTCTGAGGAACTTTTAGAACAGAGAACATAAAGTACTACACACACAAACATTGCACAGAAACATTTAGACACTTACGGCCGGCACACAAAAACTAACACAGAGACAAGGACAAAAAACAACCGCGGTACCTGCTTTTTAAACACTTAAATATATATAGAGAGCATAACCATGATTTTCAGTCAGAACTAGAAAAATTCAGAATTTATCAGTGAACACAATTTAATCTTTAAAACTAGAAGTGGCTCCATCGTTCTGGTTTCTGTTTGAGATCTGGCTGAAGCTGACACTGGCTGAAGCCGGTGGGAGGGGGCGGAGTAAATTGCAGTCCTGCTAAGCTCTGTAGCTGGCAGAGGCAGGTCTTAGGCCTCCGAGGGTTTAGGCATTCTCATCCACCCAGTTCTCTGCAAGCCTGGCCCTAGGTAGGGGAGTGGGAAGGAGACAAGTAGAGTCCCCGTTCCTCCTGCTCACCATGCTACGGCTCTGATCCATGCTCTTTGCCCCAGCCCACCTAGGGGCCTTTTTTTTTGGGAAAAACGGGGAAAGCTAGGGAATTAACAGTAATGACGGGGGGATAATTATTATCTTTATCTCGACCTCTTTCTCTAAGGTCCTCGAGAGGGCAGGCTCCAACCTGATCCCACTTTTCGGCCTATCTCTGGCCCATCAATAGCAAACCATGGACAAATGTCCGACACAAAAACAAAGAACTTAATTAAATCCTTTTTCTTTTAACCCGTATTCCTCTCTCCCTGAGAGAAGCCTTTAAATCCTTTACAAAAGCAGCTTCTTTAGACAAAGAATGGCCCATCTTTATGGGACAGAAATGTAAAATAGAAACTTACCAGGCGTTGCCGCTCCTCGGGTGCCGAAGCGGGAGCCTCAGAAACTGCCTTGATCAAGGTCTTTACTCTGGGGGTCCGTCCAACTTGACCCATACCTCGTGCCCCACGTTGGGAGCCACTTGCTCCAACCTGAGGGACCTAGTTATTCGTGGGGGCAAAGGGGGTCGCAGCCTGTAAAAGATGAGCAGGAGACAGGAAGGACTCAAGCAAATGTGCACTTGTCAAGAGTCAAATTTTACTGAACCAAAGTAGGCTTTTAAGGCCAACCTTAGATAGGGGCGGGGCGAGGGAGGAGTGCAGTGTAGAATCCTTTTTACTCAGGGAGGGGTAGGTAGGAAAGGCCTATTTTAGAGCCGCTCAACTCAGGGAGGGGCAGGTTGGAAAGGCCTATTTTAGAGCCGCTCAGCTCAGGGAGGGGCAGGGTGGAAGTTACAGAATCTTCTTGGCCCGGGGCCTGGAACACTTTGCAGTTATTATAGGAAGTCAAGGCACAGTTAGCACATTTCTGTAACTGTCAAGCAGGATGTTGGTCAACCAAGTGAAGCAGGGTGGGGGGAGTGAGAAAAGGTCAGACGTTTCTCGGGGCTTGTCTCCAACAGTTGTTCAAGACTCTCAGAAAACACGATGTTGGAGGCAGGTATTGGCAGAGGAAGTTACCTTTTTCCAAGGATGAAGTTCCTGAGGAGAGTATGTTGAAATAAGACTGTCCTGGTGGATGGCTGGTTCATGGAGGATGAAGTCCCGTATTGGGAAAACTGTGGTTGTGTGTGTGTTTGTGTGTGTATAAGGGGTGAGATTAGGCTCCTGCATGGTTGAGCTAAGCTTGGCCTGTGAGGTGAGGTTCAGTGGCAAAGAGCAGGGTCTGGAGCCTGGAGGTAGCAAGCTGCAGTACCCCACAGAGTGGTTTGGACTATAAGGTCCAAATGCCATGACAGCCGCAATTACCATTCTCATGAGGCAAGAAGTAAATACTTTGTAACGTGCCTTAACATTCAGCTGTTGGTTCAAGCTTGTAGAGTCTGACCCTGAGCAGTTTATTTCAGACATGGTTGTGTGTGGTATTTTAGACACGGTTAAGTGTGGTATAAATTTTTGGAAAAAAAAATTCTCTGGTAAGACAGTTCCCTGTGCAGAATGTAGATCTGGGCTTAACTACATAGAAGCTCTTTTGCAATGTTCATGTGACCTCTGCTACAAAGAGGGGTTCTATATCTTAGGGGCCTAGGATCTGGTGTGGTTTCAGTCATAGGTCACCAGGCTATAAAGTACATTTTGACATCTCCTCAAAGGAAGGCTTCTGTTGACTGAGAAGCAAACCTAAGGATGGAGGTCTAGGAAGAGATAGTCTGAAGAAAAATTAATAGTCTGGGAGATTCTGGCATGGCATGGCCCTACATGTGGCACACATCACCAGGCTTTTAACAACATCCACTCCCAGGCCTCTGGGTGGAAAACAGGTTTACATATTGCTTCTGTTGGAGAGACAAACTGGCATGCTTCACAGTCTTGGCTTCTGTAGTGTTGTCTATGATTACAAAGACGTCATGCCCTCTACTAGCTGCTTGTCATTTTGGGTAAGTGTACTGGGGAATCTCTGTATTTGGCTCCAATGTATTCTTTGGATATCTCCTGAACCAGTGGGTGCCTGAGTTGCTTGTGAGGCATCCAGACTTAGAGTGGGTAGCAATTACACCTGACTGTGCAGCAGTGTTCAAACATTAAATACCCAGACATGGCTCCAGTGACCTTGTTGGCCATCAGTGGGTTGGTGTTTGTGACTAGACACTAATGTTGGGTCACTTGGTTTGGGGGCTAGTCTAATCTTTTCCTATCCTGGGGACAACTAATCAGGAGGAAGGGATGAAATTGAGGGCTGCTGGGTTGTGGAGAGCTATGCATTCAGCCAGAGGGATGTGACAGAATTTGATTAGAATTGGCAGACTATTGATGTCACCTTTCTGCTTCCTCTTTGCTCCAGCACAACTACCAGGGCACATGGCCACAGGTGGTGAAGTCCTGGTCCCTGTTTCCACTGATGTCATGAAGTTCTTCTCAGTGTCCTCACTGTCTGTGTATGCCAACATTTTAGGATCCCTGCCTGGCCCAGGATGTCCCCAGCCATGTCAACCATGGATCCAGATCAGAATGCATTGGAAAGAAGTGCCAAGCATCCAATACAGATGGGACTCTCCCATCAGATGACTTTCAGAACCCTGATGCAATAGCCCCTGGCAACAACTGAAATGGGGCATATAGGGCTAGGAGCATTGGGCCATCAGGGTCGGGGTGGGGGACATAACACAGGGGTATTCTGTCATTAGCTTCTGGTACTCAGGCATGTTCTGTGTTTCAGTCCTTACCTGACATTCTTGCCCCATGGCAGAGATGTGAGGCACACATGTTGTTTCTGGCCAACATGTCTCTGAAGAAGCCCATGGGTCCCAGGAAATTTTCTTTGTGAGGCTTGTACAAATACATGTACCCAGATGTTGATAGACTAAGACCCAGCTGAGTCTCACCTGTGTCTAGGGCTACATGTAGGGACATGAGTTCCTGGAAGACTGCTTTAAAACCTTTGTTGGCCATGGGCTCAACCAATTCTAGAGTGAAGCTGTTTTTCATGTGGAGTGCAGTAAGCAGCACATTTCATTTGCAAAGGTTTTTCCTTTCTTCTCAGTGAAGCAGACAATCCAGCGGTTGACACCAGCAAAATGGGGCAGCTGTTAGTCGGGATAAGATGTGCAAGAGACCAGGTGATGTCTTAAAGGAATGTTGGCCTGTCCTGTGAGATGGTTTTAGTGTTGTCATATGCAGGCATACAAAGAAAAATTACCCTTCCCTGAAAAATGGATCCAAGTGCAGAGTGTGGTTTAGGCAAAGTGAGCCAACATCAAAGGGAATCCTGTCTCCTGCTTTCTCCACTTGAGGATCCTAGATTACAGAAGGGCAATAAAATAATAGAACCCTATCTATGTGGGGAGACTTGGAAGAGGCAGGCAAAATCCAGTTGAGAGGAAGGTCTGGGGGTGCAGGTGTGAGAGGCAGAGTCTAGAGGCTGAACATGGTCACATGGCATAAAAGTTGAAGAGACACTATTTGGTTGACATAGTACCTATATTGGGTGGGTATTGAGGAAGGATGAGAGTGAGTATGGCTGGAGTGCAGGACACCTGACTGAGTACACCTTTATGAAACCAGATGCTGCAGTACAGCGATTGCATTCCAGTAATCATTCAGTATAAAAATCCCCACACTGCCACAACAAGACACAAAGCTACTGCTTGAGGTGAGGACCTCAAGCTTGAGGTGAGCAGGAAATGGGCAGCAAATACCTAGAATGCAGTTTTCATAAGTCGCCCAACACCCAGCCTGAGGTGGGGCTCCTGGCTGTACTTAAGGCCCTGTGCATGATATAGCTGACTTTCAGTCACCCATGTTCCAGGAAGTAGCCCTTAGCCATGTGCTCTTATGCATCTGCAATGAACGCATTGGTTCACTATAACAGTGTGAACAAAGGAATAGAAGCATTGACCTATAGAGGGGGAAATCCAACCTTGCCCCACATGAACTCTAGTCTCAGCAAAGCAGCATGCCGCCTCTTTCCTTGAAAGCAGACTTAGGATTTTTGTCTTCAGTTAAGAGTTCTGCATGCATTTTTTCAGAGGGAACCTGTTGAGAAAAGGATACAAGACTTCAAAGGTATGTTTGAGCAGATCTTGGTAGTCCCAAGGCTTTCGTTCCAACCCTACAACCTGTACATGGTGACAGTATAGTCACTGAGAGCCAACATCACTCTCCAACAGTTCTGTTGCCCACAGGTAGTTTTTGAAGGGTAAAGTGCCATTGGCCTTCAGTGCTTATCTTTCACACAACATTGAAGTAGCTGCTGTGAGCATGGGGCATACTGTATCTGTCACCTAGGCAGTGGGGAGAGAGCTTTCTGCTTCCTGCATTGCTGAAGAGTGAGTGTTACTAGGGATGATAGACCAGAATATAAATCTTTGCTTTTTAACTCACCACACAAAAGAGTGGCCATACTGTCTTTCTCCCTCGCTTGCTTCTTTTTCTGTGGAGAGATGACAAGATCAGTGATAGGCTAGGAGCCAGTATGGGGGTGGAGTCAGAAGCTGAGCAAGCACTGCCTGGAGAGTGCAGGAGAAGGTATGGGATTGTGTCTTGAGAAGTAGCCCTTCATGATCCATGATGTGTGAAGATACCAAGGAGCAGGAGCACAAACCTTGCCTTCTGAGACAGTGATCAGGAATGCAGCATGGGAGTGGTGAGTGTGGCAGTGGAAAAGGAAGTGGCAACTTAGCTTTTACGGGTTGGGGTTCAGATCAGCCCAGTCTCAGAAGAGATGAGAGAAAGGCCCCATGCCACGATGCAGACTATCAAAGTAGATGCTGATACTTATGGCCAACCTTTGGGCAGAGAGCATGGAATCTTATGAAAGAATTGGGAAACAGTAAGATCTGGAGAGAACAGGAACTGCACAAGGAGAGCAATAGAACAAAAAATCTGAGCACAGAGGTCTTTCCTTAGACTGATACTCCAACCAAGGACCATGCATGGAGGTAACCTAAGACCCCTGCAGAGATGTAGCCCATGGCAGTTCAGGGTCCAAGTGGGTTCCATAGTAATAGGAACAAGGACTTAAACTGATTGGCCTGCTCCTTAATTACCTCCCCCTGAGGGGGGAGCAGCATTACCAGGCCACAGAAGAAAACAATGCAGCCACTACTCATGAAAGCTGATTGACTAGGATCAGAAGGAAGGAAAAGAAGACCTCCCTTATCAGTGGACTCGAGGAGGGGCATACGTGCGGAGGGGGGATGAAGGGAGGGATTGGGATAGGAGGAAGGAGGGAACCATATGGGGGATACAAAGTGAATAAAGTGCAATTAATAAAGAATAAAAAATTGAAAATAAATAAATAAATTATAAAAAAATTTAAAGAAGAAAAAAAAGAGTTGGCTTGTTCATGATGTCTCTTCACGGCAATAGAAAATTAACTATGATACTAGGTAAGACACCTAAGGTGCCAACACCTCCTCCTTCTTCCTCATTGCATATGTCTCTCCTATTTAATAGTCCAAACATTTCAAAAACTTCTCATTTAAAGAAAAGCCAAATTACTCATATCCAGCTTCTATTATTAGACTACTGGCAAATCTCCAGAGGTTGACAAGAGATCTTTGGTCTCATCCCAAAGTAAGGAGAGTTGTAAAATAAATGTCCATGGACTTGATCAGAAACTACTAACAGCAAAACAGCTAAATTTAAGACTGGGGACTCATGGGAAATTATCATGAACAACAATGCAGGAAATCTTTCTAAAGCAATGTCATAGATTTAACTCCAAAAGGAAGTCATTCTGTGCCACTTAAAGTTCTAGTTTGTTTACCTATACATTCACCCTTTATTCTATTGTGGTTTATATGTGGAGATTTACTCTCTTTTTAAGAACCAGACACACAATCTTATCCTGTAAGCCCCCACGAGAACAGGTGGCTGACAGAACTGTGCTCATCAGGGTTTGTGGAGGCAGGGGTAATAGGAAGTATGCAAATATAATGGGTTTCAGGAAGAGGATCCTTGTGGTGAAAGGTTCCCTATTTTGACTGCATTAAAATAAACATACTTGTTGTGATATTGCATTATAATTTGGAGATCTTTCTGTAATAGTTCTGTAACTACATGTAAATCAACAAAGACACTTAACTATGAAAAAAAAAAAAAAAACAAATCTGTCACAAGGATGAAGACCTGGGACAGACCCAAACACAAAGAGGTAGCAAGGGATAGTTTAGCTGAGATAGCCTATTCAGAAGGTGCTGTTTTAGACACCCCTGATCCCATTCTAAATGAAGCAACACTTGCCAAAGGAACTGCATTCAAAGAGATATGTGCCTCTGAAATACAATTTCTCAATGCAAATATACAAAACAGTGATACTGAGCAAACAACAGCATAGTCCCACACTTCACTGATTTACTGTTAGTGGGAATAGCTTCACATTATCCTTGAGCTGCAGCAACACATTCTCAAAAACTCATTTTGAGATGAATTTTATTAACCTGAAGCTGTATACTAGAATCTTAATGAGTTAATATTTAATTATTCATTATACTGGTAAGAACTATTATTGAAATTCAAAGGTTCTAAGGGAAGGCATCTGTCCTGCTCCCTCATTCCCTTTCCAATCCCCCCCTCCCTCCCTCATCTCTTCCCTACCCCTTTCCAAGGCCCCTGATTGAGGAGAACCTCCTTCCCTTTCATCTGACTCTGTTTTATCAGGTATCTTCAAGACTGGCTGCAAAGTCCTCCTCTGTGGCCTAACAGGACTGCTCCTCCCTTGCTGGGTGGGGAGGTCAAAGAGCCTGCTATTGAGTTCCTGTTAGAAAAAGCCCCTGTTCCCCTTACTATGGGAAACCAGTTGGTTACTGAGCTACCACGGGCTACATCCAAGCAGAGGTTCTAGGTTATATCCATACGTGGTCCTTGGTTGAGTGTCAGGCTCAGAAAAGACCCTGTGCCATGATATATCTGGTACTTGTGGAGCTCCTATCCTTTCCACATCATACTAATTCCCCTTCTTTCATATGATTCCCTGTACTCTGCCAAAGGTTTGGTTATGAGTCTTAGTGTCTACTTTGAAACACTACTAGGTAGAGTCTTTCAGATGCCTTCTGCGGTAGACTCCTGTCATACATTCAAAACATCCCATTTGTCCTTCTAAGTGAGGATTGATCATCTTACCCCTTGTCTGCTTTCTTGATTATCTTCTTTAGGTGTATAGATTTCATTATGTTTATCATATCTTGTAGGTCTATATAAGTGATTATATACCATGTTTGTCTTTCTCCTACTGGGATAATTCATTCCTAATGGTATTTTCTAGATCCCACCATTTGCATGCAAATTTCATGATTTCTTTTTTGGATTGCTGAGTAGTATTCCATTGTGTAAAAATACCACAATTTCTGTATCGATTCCTCTGTTGATGGATATCTGGGTTGTTTCCAGGTTCTGGCTATTACAAATAAAGCTGCTACAAACATAGTTGAGCAAATGTCCTTGTTGTGTAATTGAGCAAATATTAGGTATATACTTAGCAGTGGTATAGCTGGATCTTGAGGAAGGACTATTTCTAATTGTCTTAGAAAGCGCCATATAGACTTCCAAAGTGGTTGTACCAGTGGACATTCCCACCAGCAGTGGAGGAGGGTTCTCCTTTCTCCACAACCTCTCCAGCATGTGTAGTCACTTGAGATTTCGATCTTGGCCATTCTGATGGATGTAAGGTGAAACCTCAGGATCATTTTGATTTGCATTTCCCTAATGACTAATGAGGTTGATGAGGACTAATGAGGTTAAATGTTTCACTGCCATTTGATATTCCTCTATTGAGAATTCTCTGTTTAGCTCTGTACTCCATTTTTTAATTGCATTACTTGATTTTATGTTGTTTAACTTCTTTAATTCTTTATATATACTGGATATTAGCCCTCTGTCAGATAAAGGGTTGGTGAAGATTCTTTCCCCATCTGTAGGCATTCTTTTTGTTTTGATGATGGTGTCCTTTGCTTTACAGAAGCTTTTCAGTTTCATGAACTCCCATTTATTGATTGTTACTCTTAGAGCCTGTGTTGTTGGTGTTCTGTTCAGGAAGTTGTCTCCTGTGTTAATGAGTTCAAGGGTATTCCCCACTTTTTCTTCTAACCGATTTAGAGTATCTGGTTTTATATTGAGGTCTTTGAATCACTTGGAATTTAGTTTTGTGCAAGGTGATAAATATGGATCAATTTTCATTTTTCTGCATGTAGACATCCATTTGGACCAGCACCATTTGTTGAAGATGCTGTCTTTTTTCCATTGTATGGTTTTGGCTTCTTAGTAAAAAATCAAGTATTCATAGGTGTGTGGGTTTATTTCTGAGTCTTCTATTCAGTTCCATTGAGCCTCCTTTCTGTTTCTATGCCAATACCATTCCGTTTTTATTACTATTGCTATTTAGTACAGTTTGAGATCAGGGATGGAGATACCTCCAGATGATCTGTTGTTGTACAAGATTGTTTTGGAGATTCTGGGTTTTTTGTTTCTCCATATGAAGCTGAGAATCTTTTTTTCAAGTCTGTAAAGAATTGAGTTTTGGCTGGATGGCTATTTTCACTATGTTAATCCTACCAATCCATGAGCACGGGAGATCTTTCCAACTTCTGATATCTTCTTCAATTTCTTTCTTCAGAGACTTAAATTTTTTTTTCAAACAGGTTTTTCACATGCTTGATTAGTGTCACCCCCAAGTACTTTATATTATTAGTGGCTATTGTGAAGGCTGTTGTTTCCCTGATTTCTCTTTTGGCCCTTTTGTCTTTGGTATACAGGAGGGCTTCTGATTTTTTCGACTCGATTTTGTATCCTGCCACTTTGCTGAAGGTGTTTATCAGCCGAAGGAGTTCTCTGGTTGAATTTTTGGGGTTGCTCATGTATACTATTATATTATCTGTGAATAGTGACACTTTGACCTCTTCCTTTCCAATTTGTATCCCTTTCATCTCCTTTATTTGTCTTATTGCTCTGGCTAGGACTTCAAATACTATGTTGAAGAGATACGGAGATAGTGGGCAGCCTTGTCTTGTCCATGATTTCAGTGGGATTGATGTAAATCTCTCTCTGTTGAGTTTGATGTTAGCGATAGGCTTGCTGTATATTGCCTTTACTATGGGTAGGTATGTGCCTTGTATCCCTGATCTCTCCAAGAATTTAAACATGAATGGGTGTTGGACTTTGTCAATTGCTTTTCCGAAATCTAAGGAGATGACCATATGTTTTTTTTTTTTTTCTTTTAGTTTGTTTATGTGGTGGATTACATTCATGGATATCTGTATGTTGAACCAGCCTTGCATGCCTGGGATGAAGCCTACTTGGTCATGGCGGATGATATCTTTGATGTGTTCTTTGATTTGGTTTGCAAGTATTTTATTGGGTATTTTTGTGTTAATGTTCATAAGAGAGACAGGACAGGTCTGAAGTTCTCTTTTTTTTGTTGTGTCTTTGTGTGGTTTAGGTATCAGGGTGACTGTCGCTTCATAGAATGAGTCTGGTAGTGTTCCTTCTGTTTCTATTTTGTGGAATAGTTTGAGGAGAATTGGTTTTAGCACTTCTTTGAAGGTCTGGTAGAATTCTGCACTGAAACCATCTGGACCCTGGCTTTTTTTGGTGGGGAGACTGTTAATGACTGCTTCAATTTCCTTGGAGGATATAGGATTATTCAGTCTATCTACCTAATCTTGACTAAATGTTGGAAGATGGAATCTATCAAAAAATTGTCCATTTCATTTAGATTTTCAAATTTTGTGGTGTATAGGCTTTTGTAGTATGACCTAATGATTGTTTGGATTTCCTCAGTGTCCGTAGGTATGTCACCCTCTTCATTTATGATTTTGCTGATTTGGATAGATTCTATCTGCTTTTTAGTTAGTTTGGCTAAGGGTTTGTCCATCTTCTTGATTTTCTCAAAGAACCAGCTTTTTGTTTCAATGATTCTTTGAATAGTTTTATTTGTTTCTAATTGATTGATTTCAGCCATGAGTTTGATTATTTCTAGCTGTCTGCTACTCTTGGTTGTATCTGCTTTTTTTTTCTAGGGTTTTCAGTTGGACCATTAAGTTGCTTGTATGTGATGTGACAAATTTCATCTTGAAGGCACTAAGCGCTATAAATTTTCCTCTGATCACTGTTTTCAATGTGTCCCATAAATTTGAGTATGTTGTGCCTTCATTTTCATTGAATTCTAGGAAGTCTTTAATTTCTTTCTTTATTTCTTCCTTAACCCAGCTGTCATTGAATAGCAAGTTTTTCAGTTTCCATGTGCATTTTGGCTTTTTGTTATTTCCGTTGTTGTTGAGGTCCAGCTTTAGTTCATGGTGGTCTGACAGAATACAAAGGATTATTTCAATCTTTTTGTATCTGCTGAGGCTTGCTTTGTGACCAACAATATGGTCGATATTGGAGAAGGTTCCATGAGGTGCTGAAAAGAAGGTATACTCTTTTGAGTTTGGGTGAAAAGATCTGTAGACGTCTATTAGGACTATTTGATTTAGGGACTCTCAAAGTGCCTTTATTTCCCTATTTGGTTTCTGTCTAGTTTATCTGTCCTTTGGTAAGAATGGGATGTTGAAGTCTCCCACTATTAAGATATTAGGATCAATTTGTGATTTAAGCTTTAATAATGTTTCATTTAAGAATGTAGGCGCTCTTTCATTTTGGGCATAGATATTCAAAATTGTTATGTCATCTTGGTGGTTTTTTCCTTTGGTGAGAATATAGTGGCCCTCCTTATCTTTTTTGATTAACTTTGGTTGAAAGTCTATTTTATTAGATATTAGGATGGTTACTCCAGCTTGTTTCCTGGAACCATTTGTTTGAAAAACATTTTTCCAGCCCTTTACTCTGAGGTAGTGTTTATCTTTGTTGCATAGGTGTGTTTCTTGGATGCAACAGAATGTTGGATCCTGTTTACGCAACCATTCTATTAGCCTGTGCCTTTTTATTGGGGATTTGAGTCCGTTGATTTTGGTAGATACTAGTGACTAATGTTTGTTACTTTCTTTTGATGTGGGGTTGGTGGTGTTGTTGACTCTCATTGCTTGTATTCTTTTTGGTTTTTTGTTGTGTAGTTATCCATTTCCTCTGTTTCCTTAGATGTAGTTGTTTTCTTTGGGTTGGAGTTTCCCTTCTAGTAACTTCTGTAGAACTGGGTTACTATGTAGATATTGCTTAAATTTGGTTTTGTCATGGAATATTTTGAATTCTCCGTCTACATTGATTGAAATTTTTGGTGGGTATAGTATTCTGGGTTAGCATCTGTGGTCCCTTCAGGACTACATGATTTCTGTCCAGGCCCTTCTGGCTTTCATAGTTTCTGCTGAGAAATCTGGTGTGAATCTGATAGGTCTACCTTCATATGTTACTTGGCCTATTTCCCTTGCTGCTTTTAAAATTTTTTCTTTGTTCTTCAGGTTCAGTGTTTTGACTACGATGTGACATGAATAATTTCTTTGCTGGGCTAGTCTATTTGATGTTCTGTAGGCCTCTTGTATGTTTATGGACATCTCTTTCTTTAAGTTGGGAAAATTTTCTTCTATAATTTTCTTGAAAATATTTTCCATACCTTGGAGCCTGATGTCTTCTTTTTCATCTATTCCTATCATTCTTAGATTTTGTCTTTTCATGGTGTCCTTGATTTCTTGGATGTTTTGTGCTTGAAACTTTTATGATTTTATTTTTTCATTGAGGTACATGTCAATTTCAGCAAGTGTATCTTCGTCTCCTGAGATTCTCTCTTCCATTTCTTTTATTCTGTTGGTGATGCTTATCTTTGTAGTTCCTGATATTTTCTCTATGTTCTCCAGCTCCAGGTTTTTCTCTATTTGTGTTTTCTTTATTGATTCTAATTCTGTTTTCCTGTCTTGCACCATTTCCTTCATCTGTTTGAATGTGGAGTCCTGGTTTTAAATGATGGCTTCTATTTTTTTTTTTGTCAGTTTCCTGTCTATATATCGTTAATTGTGCCTTTACTTGTTTAGCTGTATTTGCCTGTATTTCTATGAGAGCTTTGTTTATTTCTTCTTTATTTGCCCTCATTTGTGTAGATATTTTTTTGAAAGCTTTGTTCATTTCATCTTTGTTTCCCTCAATTTTCCTGGTCATTTCTCTGAGTGCTTTATTTATTTCCTCTTTGTTCATCTCAATTTCTGTCGCTATTTCTCGGAGGGCTTTGTTCATGTCGTCTTTATGGGCCTCTAATATCTGGAAAACATAGTTTTGAAGTATTTTTCTTGTGTATCTAGTGAAATCAAATGTCCATTGATTTGGGGGTTGCTGGTGAGGTCATTATGTATGGATTTTTGTTGGGTGTGTTCTTATGTCTGCCTCTGGCCATCTGGTTATTTATAACCCTCACTGTTAGCTCCTTGAGTTTGTAGTTCAGGCTAAGATCATCTCTTTCTGTTTTCTGAGCTGTTTATTCAGAAAGATGTGAGAGGTTCACTGGTTTGGGAGTGTGCATTGTGGTTTCAGTTTTACCTAAGTAAGGAATGTGAAGCTAGCACTATTTGCATGAGCTTTTAGTGACACAGTTGGCATGCACAAAGTGGCCCAGGGCAAACTAGTATGCAGCTCTGTCTGGGATCTAAGGATTGTTTGCCTGGATTACACTGGTAGTCCGACAAAGCAGAGGATTCAGCATTGGGGTTGCTATCCCAATAATCCCTATGATGCCCACTCTAGGGGTGTGGGTAGCAGGGATCTCTTGTCTGGTGGCTTTTGTAGAGAGGCGATGTGTCTGGAACAAACTCTCCCTAGAAGACACATTCACTCCCTTGGGGGCCCAGTTGGAATTCACAGGGGTTCCCCTTGCTCTCTACTCTCCCATTTGATCCTGCTGGGGCAAATGCAGTTGTAGGCTAATAGTCAGCTCTGTGGCACTGTAGCAGCAGGACTTGGTGTCCACCTACACTGTGTGCCATCTCTCTGACTTTCCTCTCTGCCAAGGAAGGCTTATGGTAGCTGGTCCCAGGGTAGCACGGGAAAGAGTTGGGTTGAGTGTCCTCAATCCCAGATCCCGGGCCCAGATCTCTGCCAGAAGTCGCCTGGAACTAGCTCATATTTTGGCCAGTCCTGGGAGAGTACCAGGTAGGGTTGAGTGTCCTCAGATCCAGAACTCAGGTTTCTCTGCCAGGGGCTCCTGGGTGTGCTGGAGAGGGGGTTCTGTGGCCTGTGGCAGGCTGCCTCTCTGACCTTCCCTTCTGCTACGGCAATCTAATGGCAGCGTTCTCAGGGGAGTGCCAGGAGGGGTTAGGAATTCTCAGTCCCTGATCCTGAGCCAGGGGTTTCTCTGCCAGGGGTCGGGGTCACAGGTGCTAGGACTTGGTGCTAGACCTTATTGCACTGGACCTGGGAGAGTCTCAGGACTTGTTGAATGACAACAGTCCCAGATCCCATGCTGAAGTTTGTTTGCTAGCAGCAGCCAGCAGCACTGGGGCCCGGCTGCTGTGAAAGGGCTGTGTGCCTCTCTATCCTTCTGCTCCACCAGGGTAGGGTTATGGCGGTGTTCTTGGGGGAGTGCCAGAAAAGGATTGTATTTTCTCAGCCCTGAATCTCTTTTTTTTTTTTTTTTTGTGGAAGCTGCAGCTCTCCCTGGGGATGGGGTACAGACGGTGTGGTCTGTGGCAGATTCTGTTGGCCACCTCCTGCCTCCTCCAAAGGGGGGGGGGTAGGGTGTTGGGTACAGGGAAGTGCCTAGGGATCACCTTCTGGGGTGTCTCCTCCCAGAGGAGTCTGCCATGACCTGATTCTAGATGAACTCAGTTCATGGTTAGTCTCTTTCTTCCTGGAAGTCTAGATAACTCTGTTCTGTGTTGATCAGCGCCTTCACTCACCAATTTCCACGTTGCAGGTCCTTTGCCTTTCAGCTAAGGTGCACACTAGCCACTGCCATCTTCTTCCCGCCCCATCTGTTGTTGTTTTTAACTTAATTGAACAAGTGAATTTTACTTTATTATTTATTTTGTCTTTTTGAGAAAGGCTCTTGCTATATAAATAGCCCCGATTGGTCTCATTCAAAATCATGGCATTGCTTCTACTTCAGCCTCTTAGTTACTGGTACTACAGGCATGTGAATTATCGCCTGTAACTCTGAGAAAGTGTGTCTTAAAATAACTTTAGTTACACTCAGTGCAATTGTGCAATGAAACTTCTCAGGGACAGGAATAAAATCTTATATTAGAGGAAGTTCAATGAAAGCCCTACTTTTCTGTTGTGAGTCTCCAATATCCCTTAATGAATGGTCAGGTAAACTCTGCCTCAGCAGCTACTTAGGTCCTGATTTAACAGTGGTTTCTGTTTGTACTGTGGCTCTCTTATAAACACATGGAAAAGAGACCACAGCCTCCCACCCTTAGATACACGGGAGAATCACATGGTGAACTCTGTTGGATAGTTTTAAGTCAACTTGACATAAGATAGTCATTTGAGATCCTGATGAGGGATTCTATTAGAAAGAAGACTGAGAAAGCCATGATGAACATGCCAGTAAGCAGCACTCCTCCCTGCCCTCTGCCTCAACCCCTGCCTCCAGTTTCTTTCCTGACTTCCTTTGAACTATGATGTGGAAGCATATGCCAAACAAACCCTTCCCTTCTCAAGTTGCTTTTGTCATGCTGTTTCATCACAACAGTAGGAACCTTGAGAGTAACTTCAAAAAGCCATACAGATGTAAAGATCTTCCAGATTCTAATATAGTTATTCTCAGACATAGCCTGGGCCTTGGTGTTTCATAAGTTCCCCACCACATTCTCATGTTCTTCAAAATATGAGCATTATGCTAGTCTCCTCTGGAGAGCTTATAAAGGCAGAATGCTGGTTGCTATCCTGAGTTTCAATAGACTGGGATGGAAAGGAAAGACTTTGTTTCTACTAAGCTAATACCATTGGTCCAAGAACCACAATTGAGAGTCACCATTTGAGACCAATTCAAGAGCCCTGCCTGTGGCTCAAGAGCCTTGTAGAGAAACTGTCAAGTAAATTTTACATGGTTTTCAACCTCTTGATCTAGTGCTTCCCTCAAGTTATTATTACATGACAAAATCTGTTTATTGTACCCTTGTCTTGTAAGCTCTTGTCATCTCTGAGCTCCCAGCTACATGCAAATCAGAAGTACTTAAAAATTATAAATAGAGCCAGACACAGCATTGCACGCTTATAATTCCAGCACTCAGGGAGGCAGAGGCAGGTGGATTGCTGTATGTTTGAGAGAGGCCTGGTCTACAGAGCAAGTCCAGGACAGCAGGCAACACAGAGAAACCCTGCCTCCCCCCCCAAAAAAAAACTTCAGTTTAAAAAATTATAAATAAATGGTTCATAAATATGATTGATGAAATTTACATTGAGGGAAATCTTCCATTTGTTGATCATTCTATATCTCAAGTGTCTTTAAAATAATGAGCTTGATGGGTAAGTTCATACAAAGCTTTAACTCTCAGGACTCAGTAGGCAGAGGTGAGTGGATTGCTGTGAGTTGGACATACCAAGTTCCAGGCATGCCAGGGCCACAAGACTCAACAAACAAACAAACAAACAAACAACAGAAACAAAACCAAAAAAATCCCATAATCAGCTAAGGGGACAGTTGAGAAAGAGGAAGAGCAATGATAAGGAGGGAGAAGAAAGAACAAGCAACAGTAATAGAAGAAAAAAATAAAGTACATGATATATATGTATAAAAATGTCATAATAAAGTCCACCATTTGTACAATAAATACACTAACAAATTTTGTTTTTAAATTAAAATTTTTGAGAATTTTCTATATGAGGACTATCTAGTCCTATATCCCCACTTCAATTCCTCCTGTCACCCTCTCTCTCTCTCAAGCCCATGATCTTTTCTATTATAATTATTACTGCATTATACACACACACACACACACACACACACACACACACACACAGCCTTGCTTGAGAAAACAAATTTTCCCTCCCTCAGCAGGCACTGATTGCCTCTAACTGTTTTGGAGATGGGACCTTTGGAAAAGTTCCACATCCTTAATGGCATGTAGACTATTAGGGTCTCTATGCGGTTCTTATTTAGTCAATCTTGGTGTTTATATTTCATGGGTGAAAGTTCCCAGTCACGTGTAAAAGAAACTATTTAGCAACAGGCACCCTAGTTCTTTGGATATCATAATCTTTTCTCCCTGTTTTTAATGGGAATAAATTCAGTCATATGCTGCACACGTCTGTAATCTCAGTACTTGTTAAGCTGAAGCAGAAGGATCAGTTCAAGGTCACCCTCAGCTACATACCAGGTTTGGAGCTCCTCTGGACTACATGAGACCCTCTATATACAAAGAACAAACAACAACAACGACAAAACCCCACCAGCTCTTTAAAAGCATCCTTGTGACCATTATCCTGCTAACTTTATGGAGGGAGTGTAAAAACAAAGACAAGGTTTCTTTTTCCACTGCTTCACCTGGCTCAACACACAGACCTGCAAAAGCAGAAGCAAACTTTTCCTTTAAACATCATCAATGCTGTATCTCACACATCCATTTGCCCTCTTTACTACGCACTTAAATCCTTTTCTCTGTCTTTTAAAAATGTATTTATTTGTGATACTGGGGATTGAACTCAAGAGCATTTTGTGCATGCTAGAGCAAGCTCTCTACCAATGATCTATATTCCCAGTCCTTCTTTAAAAAAACTTTTTATTTCAATACAAGGTCTTGCTAAGTTGTCCAGGCGGGCTTGTGTTTGTAATCTCCTCCTGCTTCACCCTCTGAGTAGCTCAGATTATAGACCTGTATGTATCTTTTGTTGTTTTTGAGATTAAACCCAGAGCCCTGTGCATGCAGGGCAAGATATGGTATTAAGACATATTTTCTTACTTCCTACTGTCCTGTGACAACACCTGGACAAAGATGATCACTATTGCAGCCTCATGACCCAACATCACATTTAAACTTTGGAAACTTCAGTTTCTTTCTTTCTTTCTTTCTTTTTTTATATAATTGAAAACATTTAATTGGGGCTGGCTTAAAGTTTCAGATGTTTAATCCACAGTCATGGTGAGAAAGAAACATGGCAGTGTGAATGCAGACACCATGCTGGAAGAGGAGATGAGACTTCTACATGTGGATCTGAAGACAGCAGGCAGAGATTTGAGACATACTTCCTCCAACAAAGTCACACCTGCTCCAACAAGGCCGCACTTCCTAACAGTGCCACTCCCCACTTGCCAAACATTGAAACACATGAGTCCATGAGGGCCATTTTTTTTTTCAAACCACCACTGCAGTTTAAGAGTCTAAAAGAGGCTGGAGAGATGGCTTAGAGGCTAAGAGCACTAGCTGCTCTTCCAGAGGACCCTGCATCACCCATGTGGCAGCTCACAACTGTCTGTAACTTCTGTTCCAGGGGATCTGACACCCTCATACAGACATAACACTGTCAAAACACCTATGTACATAAAAATTTAAAAAGATTAAAAATAGTGCAAACTTCCAGAATCTGTACTGTTTTCTAAAAACAAATACACATAAAGGTTGGTATGAGGATAATGAAGAAAATTCTATTAGCAAATTTACCAACTGAGTGTCATAGCTAAGATTCTGACACCAAACCTATGATGTTAGAGTGAGCTTTCTGCTGCCTGCCAGAAAAGATGTCCCCAAATTTCATGAGTTCCACATTCCTTCTGGTTACCCAGCCCCACAATATTTTTACACCTGTCAGCTGTCATGAAAGTGGAATATCCTATATAGACATTGGACTTTTATTAGCATCCTATTGGAGCTTTCCTGTTTAAAGTCATTAGCTCCAAAATGGTTTCCCGACTTAAGTGTTCAGTAAATTGACACTGTCACTTCTTGTTAGCCAACATATAAAATAAAATGATCCTTCAGGCTACGTGACTACTTGGAAACTATAAGTCCCATTTCTTTATTAAGTTGTGAATCAAATCAGTCATTTCTCTTAGTGTAGAATAAACAAGAGAAACCTGAAGAATTGGAATAATGTCAAAATACAAAGAGTAAACACAAGGCATTTAGGTACTGATTTGTAAAATCTTTACTGTGTGTGTGTGTGTGTGTGTGTGTGTTTTGTTTGTCTGTCTGTCTGTGGGTAGGTATGGGTGCCTGCATAGCCTAGAAGTGTGTATTGGATCCCTAGAATTACAGGCAGTTGTAATCTGCAATCACCTTTTCTAGGTCCTGTCTTTTATCGGGCTCTACACAATTAAAGGAGAACTCAGTTAACTCCTGGCAGTCCCTTCTTGAGGGATGCACTGATATTTTAAAATGAGCCATTAGTTACAACGTACAGGTTTACTATGACTAATTTGGGCAAAATACACATGCCTTTGCTGAATATACTTATCCAACATGAGACAGGAAATGCTAAAGGAAGTCAGAAAATATATCTTAGGCTTGCCTAGTTTGCAACATAAAATCAAGGGAGAAAAAAATGTATGGTTCATTATTGGTACCTGGTTCTTTTCTCCTGAGGCCTATCAGTTTGAGGAATAAAGTTAACTATGGAACTGGCCTGCTGCTGAGGCAGGAGTGTTATCTGCTTGAGGCATCTCACTTATTTACTGTCTGGAAATTTCCAATAAGGTTACACTTTGCCTTCCCTCTGTGTCATGCCTCAAACAGAAAACCCAGGCTGGACATTGCTATACAGGGTACATAAGAAGCAGCTGTTGGTTTTGGATAAGGTTATTAGTAAATTACTTCTGAAGAAAATGGCAGGAATTCTTTTTGTGTTTTTTGTGGTTAATGTTGTGGGGTATCCAGCAAAGGAGACCACTCTGACATGTATTTAAGCCAATCAAAAATCTTCATTAGCCAACTGGAAACTATACTCAGTATCCAGGATCCCTTTGAAGCACTGAGCCTTTCTCAAGGTGACCTTTTAACAACCAACACATCCTGGGTTAACATTACCTCAGTTGGCAAGAACAGTGAGATAGAAGCAGAAATACTGAAGCCAAAAAGCAAGGTTAATACCTCCAAAGACTTTCTCAGAACTGTGAACTTTGATGGATAAAGTCTTTGTTTACATTTGGCAGATGGTGCTGTCTGTGTAACGAGTTTCCTAGACTGAATGACACTACCATTATCGTGTCAGTTTGCTGAGGTCTGGGAACCTGTTCTGCCTACTATAGGAATGCCGTTTGTGTGATGGATGATAGAACACATATCTAATGTAAAAAATAATTTTTAGAAAGAAACAAATCCTTGACTTCCTATATATATTCTGTCTAGCTTAGAATATGCAAATTCTTGGGTTCTGGTTACATAGATGTGGAATTCAGGTAGAATTAGTTTCAGGACTTCAAAGAGTGAGTCATAGTGGGCTGGAGAGATGGCTCAGTGGATAAGAGCAATGCTTGTTCTTCAAGAGGTCCTGAATTCAATTCCAAACAACCACATGGTGGCTCATAACCATCTAAAATGAGATATACTACCCTCTTCTTGCATGCAGGCACACATAGAGACAGAATACTGTATAAATTATAAATAAATAAGCCCTCAAATAAAGAAAAATAGGAATTAAAAAAGGGAGTCAACTTGGGCTGATGTACATTGGAAAGGGAGCAAATAGTAGGGATTGGAGAATTAGAAGGAAATGGTACCTGGAGGGCAAGGTAGTCAAGAGCTATCATAAGTTGTCACTAAAAAGATTTCTTTCTGGGAACTGAAGAAAGATAAAGGTATAAGAGGCCCTTGGAATATATGGAGTCTATGTAGGTGTGTGCCTGAAAAAACATGCATATACTGGACACTAGAGGAATGGGCAAAGGGCTAAAGATTAGAAATTCATCTTATCCTTTTTTTTTTCAGTTGCCAGTAAAAAGTGAATAGCTTTCAATCTCTTTTTACTACTGAAAGATATTTTTTTTTTTTGCTGTTATAGGATATTTCTAGTATTTTATTTGAGATCTTTTTGTTCCATTTCATAATTATTATGCAATGACTATTAATAATGATTAATACAATGATTAAATTTATCATTATTATTTTGTGTGTATGTGTCTATATGTTTGGTGTTAGGGATTAAACCTAGGGCCTGTTGTACACTAGGCACACATTTTACCACTAAACTATCTACTTAACCCCAATATATTAAATTTTTGAACAAATGTCTAAACGGGAAATAACCTCAGTAAAATTACAAGGCAATACACATATTCTCTCTGAGCAGAGCAGGACAAAGCAGTATCTACTTGAAGTATATACATCAGGAAAATGCATTTTCTGTAATAATTTCGTAACTCTCCTGCTAATTTTCAGGAAGGTGGGTGTTCTAATATAGTTATTATTGAGCTTAATCATGAATCAGAAATCTTGAATTCTTATTAAAAACAAACTTCAAGCCATGCATGGTGGTACAGATCTATAATGCCAGCACTAGAAGGCAAAGGTTAGGAATATAGTGGATTTCAGGTCAGCCTATGATACACAGAAACACTCTGTTTCAAAAACAATACTCCCAATAAAAGCAAATAACAAGGGCTGTGTGTACAGCTCAGTGTTAGAGGACTTACCAAAAATTCGGTGTCTTGCTTTCCAAAACTAGGAAACAAACAAACAAAACAAAACACTGGATGGCTAGGATTAGCACCCAGAACTCCTGACTTGGAAGATCTGGGTCAGAGGACCTGAGAATCCATAGTTCTGTTCATATCAAAGTGAGCCATACTAGTGTGGCTCATATATTTTTAATTATTTTTTTATTGTGTGCATGCGTGTCTGCAGAGTATGCATCCTGTGAGCAGATGCACAAAGAATTCAGAAGAGAGTGTTGAATGCCATGGAGCTGGAGTACCAGGCAATTTTGACACACCCAATGTGGGTTTTGGGGAACACAACTTTTTTTTTTTTTTACTTTTTAAAATAATTTATTTTTTATAAATTACAGTTTATTCACTTCCAATGCTCATCCTCTCCCATTCCTAACCTCTCTCCCCAATCTCCTCCCATGCCCCTCATCAAGTTCACCGATGGAGGAGATTCTCCTCCACTTTCCTCTGACCCTAGCCTATCAGGTCTCATCATAATTGAGTGTGTTGTCTTCCTCTGTGGCCTGGTAAGGATGATCCCCCTCTCAGGAAGAGGTGATCAAACATCCAGCCAATGATTTCATGTCAGATACAGTCCCTATTCTCATTACAAGGGAACTCACTTGGAGACTGAGCTGCCATAGGATATATATGTGCAGGGGTTCTAGCTTATCTCCATGCATGGTCCTTGGTTGGAATATCAGTATCAGACAAGACCCTTGGAACCAAATTTTTGGTTCTGTTGCTCTCCTTGTGGAGCTCCTGTTCCCTCCCGGTCTTTCTATCTCCCCTTTCTTTCATAAGATTCCCTGCACTCTGCCCAAAGTTTGGCTATGAGTCTCAGCATCTGCTTTGATACCCTGCTGGGGTTGAGTCTTTCAAAGGCACTCTATGGTAAGCTCCTTTCCTGTTTCTTGTTTTCTCCCTCTTCTCATGTCTGTCCAACTTTCCTTTCTGAATGAGGATTGAGAATCTTACCCAGGGTCTTCCTTCTTGCTTATCTTCTACAGATTGTAGTATGTTTATCCAATATTTTATGTCTAATATTCACTTATGAGTGAGTATATACCATGTGTGTCTTTCTGCTCCTGAGATGCCTCACTCAGGATGATCTTTTCTAGTTCCCACCATTTGCTTGCAAATTTCATTGTTTCCTTGTTTTTAATCGCTGAGTAGTATTCCAATGTGTAAATATACCATGATTCCTGTATCCGTTCCTAAGTTGAGGGACATCTGTGTTGATTCCAGCTTCTGACTATAAGAAATGAAACTATTAACATGGTTGGGCAAATGTGCTTGCTGTGTACTTGAGCATATTTTGGATATGTGCCTAGGAGTGGTATAGCTGGATATTGAGGAACCACTATTCCTAATTGTCTGATAAAATGCCAGATTGATTAACAAAGTGGTTGTACAAGTTTACATTTCCACCAGCAATGGAGGAGGGTTCCCCTTTCTCCACAACCTCTTCAGCGTGTGTTGCCACTTGAGTTTTTTATCTTACCCATTCTGATGGATGTAAGGTAAAATCTCAGGGTCGTTTTGATCTGCATTTCCCTGATGGCTAAGGAAGTTGAACATTTCTTTAAGTGATTCTCTGTCATTCGATATTCCTCTACAGAGAATTCTGTTTAGCTCTGTACCATATTTTTTAATTGGATTACTTGATTTGTTGCTTTTTGACTTCTTGAGTTCTTTATATATTTTGGATATTATTCCTCTGTCAGATATAGGGTTGGTGAATATCCTTTCCCAGTCTGTTGGCTGTCATTTTGTTTTGATGACAGTGTCCTTTGCTTTACAGAAGCTTTTCATGAGGTCCCATTCATTGATTATTGATCTTAGAGCCTGTGGTGTCCATGCTCTATTCAGGAAGATATCTCCTGTGCCAATGAGTTCAAGGCTCTTACCCACTTTTTCTTCTAAAAGATTTAGTGTGTCTAGTTTTATGTTGAGGACTTGGACTTTAGTATTTGCAAGGTGATAAATATGCATCTATTTGCATTTTTCAACTTGTAAACATCCAGTTAGACCAGCACTATTTGTTGAAGTTGTTGACTTTTTTCCATTGTATGGTTTCTACTTCTTTGTCAAAACTCAATTATCTTGAGGTGTGTGGGCTTACTTCTGGTCTTCTATTTGATTCCTTTGTTCCATAATTTTGTTTCTATGCCAGTACCATGCAGTTTTTCTTTTTTTAATATTGCTCTACAGTACAGCTTTAGATCAGGGATGGAGATACCTCCATATTATTTGTTGTTTTAGAGGATTGTTTAAGCAATTCTGGTTTTTTGTTGTTGTTTCTCCATATGAATTTGAGAATTTTTCTTTCAAGTTCTGTAAGGAATTGTTTTGGTATTTTGACTGGAATTGCATCGAATCTGTAGATTGCTTTTGGCAGTATGACAATCCTACCAATCAATATTAATCCTACCAATCAATGAACATTGGAGAACTTTCTATCTTCTGATATCTTCTTCAATTTCTTTTTTCAGAGACTTGAAGTTTTTTTTTTTTTTGTTGTTGTTGTTTTTTTCTCAAACAGGTCTTTAACTTGTTTGTTTAGAGTAACTCCAAGTTACTTTATATTATTAGTGTCTATTGTGAACGGTGTTGTTTCCCTAATTTCTTTCTAAGTCCTATTGTCTGTCTATACAGGAGCACCACTGATTTTTTTTAAGTTAATTTTGTATACAGCCAATTTGCTGAAGGTGTTTATCAGCTGAAGGGGTTCTCTGGTTGAAATTTTAGGTCACTCATGTTTACTATCATATTATCCGCAAATACTGATACTTTTTCATATTCCATTCCAATTTACATCTCCTTGAAATCCTTTAGTTTTCTTATTGCTCTAGCTAGGATTTCAAGTACTATGTTGAAGAAATATGGAGATAGTGGGCAGCCTTGCCTTGTCCCTGATTTCAGTGGGATTGATTTAAATTTCCTTTCTTTTAGTTTGATGTTGGCTATATGTTTACTGAATATTGTATTTACTATGTTTAGGTAGGTGCCTTGTACCCCTGATATTTCCAAGACTTTAAACATGAATGAGAGTTTGATGTTGTCAAATGCCTGTCATCTAAGGAGATGATCATGTGGTTTTTCTCCTTCAATTTGTGTATACGGTGGATTGCATTGATCGATTTCTGTATATTGAATTAATCTTGCATAATTGAGATGAAGCCTACATGGTCATGGTGGATGATATCTTTGATGTGTTCTTGGATTCTGTTTGTGAATACTTTATTGAGTATTTTTGCATCAATGTTCATAAGAGTGATAGGTCTGAAGTACTCTTTTTTTTCTTTCTTAAAATTTTTTATTAATTACACTTTATTAATTTTGTATCCCCCCTCCCTCCTACCCTCCTGATCCCAAAATCCCTCCCCTTTCTGCATGCATGCCCCTCCCCAAGTCCACTGATAGGGGAGGTTCTCCTCTCCTTTCTGATCTTAGTCTATCAGTTCTCATCAAAAGTGGCTGCATTGTCCTCTACTGTGGCCTGGTAAGGCTGCTCCTGCCTCAGGGGGAGGTGGTCAAAGAGCAGGCCAATCAGATTATGTCAGAGGCAGTCCCTCTTCCCATTACTATGTAACCCACTTGGACACTGAACTGCCCTGGGCTACATCTGTGCAGGGGTTCTAGGTTATCTCCATGAATAGTCCTTGGTTGGAGTATGAGTCTCTGGGAAGTTCCCTGTGTTCAAATTTTCTTGTTCTGTTGCTCTCCTTGTGGAGTTCCTGTCCTCTCCAGCTCTTATTATTTCTCACTTCTTACATAAAATTCCATTCAATCTGCCCAACAGTTGGCCATCAGGCTCAGCATCTGCTTTGATAGTCTGCAGGGCAGAGGCTTTCAGAGGCCCTCTGTGGCAGGTTCCTAGTTTGTTTCCTGTTTTCTTCTTCTGGCTTTCAGAAGCCCTCTGTAGAAGGTTCTCAGGTTGTTCCCTGTTTTCTTCCTCTTCTGATGTCCATCCTCTTTGCCTTTCAGGATGGGGATTGACTGTTTTAGTTAGGGTCCTCTCTCTTGCTTAGTTTCTTTAGATGCACAGACTTTAGTGGGTTTGTCCTATGCTGTATGTCTATATGAGTGAGTATGTACCGTGTGTGTCTTTTTGCTTCTGGGACAACTCACTCAGGATGATCCTTTCCAGGTCCCATCATTTACCTGCAAATTTCATGATTTCCTTATTTTTCATTGCTGAGTAATACTCCATTGTATAGATGTACCACAATTTCTGCATCCATTTTTCAGTTGAGGGGCATCTGGGTTGTTTCCAGCTTCTGGCTATTACAAATAAAGCAGCTACAAACATGGTTGAGCAAATGTCCTTTTTGTGTACTTGAGCCTCTTTTGGATATATGCCTAGGAGTGGTATGGCTGGATCTTGGGGAAGCGCTATTCCTAGTTGTCTGAGAAAGCGCCAGATTGATTTCCAGAGTGGTTGTACAAGTTTACATTCCCACCAGCAGTGGAGAAGCGTTCCTCTTTCTCCACAACCTCTCCAGCATGTGTTGTCACTTGAGTTTTTGATCTTGGCCATTCTGATGGGTGTAAGGTGAAATCTCAGGGTTGTTTTGATTTGCATTTCCCTAATGGCTAATGAGGTTGAGCATTTCTTTAAGTGCTTCTCTGCCATTTGTTAATCCTCTACAGAGAATTCTCTGTTTAACTCTGTTCCCCATTTTTTAAGTGGATTACTTGGTTTGCTGCTTTTCAGCTTCTTTAGTTCTTTATATATACTGGATATGAGTCCTCTGTCAGATAAAGGGTTGGTGAAGATTCTTTCCCAATCTGTAGGCAGACGCTTTGTTTTGATGACGGTGTCCTTTGCTTTGCAGAAGCTTTTCAGTTTCATGAAGTAGTCTTTTTTGATGGGTCTTAATCTATCAAGAAAATTTTCTATTTCATTTAGATTTTCAAATTTTTGGCATATAGGCTTTTGTAGTAAGACCTAATGATTGTTTAGATTTCCTCATTGTCTGTCATTATGTCCCCCTTTTCGTTTCCGATTTTGATGATTTGAGTAGTTTCTCTATGCCTTTTAGTTAATTTGGCTATGTGTTTGTCTGTCTTGTTCATTTTCTCAAAGAACCAGCTCTTGGTCGTTTTGATTCTTTTGATTGTTTTCTTTTTTTCTAATTCATTGACTTCAATTCTGATTTTAATTTTTTTCAATCGTCTACTCCCTACTCCTCTTGGCTATGTCTTCTTCTTTTTCCTTTTTTTTTTCCTTTTTAAGGTTTTTAGGTGTGCCATTATGTAGCTCATCTCAAACTTTTTTCTGAGAGCATTTAGTGCTATGAACTTTCCTCTTAGCACTGTTCTCATTGTGTCCCATAAGTGGGTAAGTTGTGTCATCATTTTCATTGAGTTTTAGGAAGTCTCTAATTTCTTTTTTCATTTATTCTTTGACCAAGCTGTCATTGAGTAGAGTTGTTACTTTCAATGTATATGTAAGCTTTTGTATTTCTGTTGTTGTTGATATCTAGTTTTAGGCCTTGGTGGTCTGATAGGATACAAGAGATTATTTTGTTCTTTTCATACCTGTTGAGGCTTGCTTTGTGCCAGACTAAATGTTTAATTTTTGAGAAGGTTCCATGTGGTGCTGAAAAGAAGGTATACTCTTTTGAGTTTGGGTGAAAAGTTCTGTGAACATCTATTAGGTCCATTTAATTTAGGACCTCTGTACATATCACAGTGTGGAAAACACTGAATGAAATAATTTACATTAGCATGAATTAATGGGGTGCTGAGAGGTTAAAGATAGTAACAGATGAAAGCAGTAGGATTTAATCTTTTTGTAAAATAATAAACATTCAATTTAAATATGCATCTTCTTTTTAGAGTTAATACTGAGCCTTTCAACACACATATCACCTCAGCCATGCTCACTACTCACAGTAAAATCTGAACATTATTTGAATTCTGGTTTTGGAGATTTTACTTTGAAGTTCAATATTTTGTCGTAATCTATATTTTGCTATTGAAGCTTCAATATTTTGTTGCAGTCTATTCCTTGCTATTAATATTTAATAATCAAGCAACAAAGTTATATAGTTATCAATAAACTGATTTAGGTGGTAATTATTTGAATATAAAATAAGCTGAGGGTCAAAGGAAACATATAAGTAATGAGTAAACTCAAGGAAACTATATTGAACATATTTTAGATTTGAAAATATAGTGTGAGTTTAAATGAACACTATATACTAAAATAGTTTTTCTTATCAGAGTAAAGTTTAATAATATTTCTTAAGGATAAAATATGAGGTTTTGCAGACACTAAACTCATAAGTATCATACATTCATAAATGCCATTCATAAATGTCATAGAGATAAATTCATGCAGGGAATGGATAAATAAGAATGAAAGCCATTCTTGAATGTAGAAGAAGAAACAAAGGTAAAGACGGAAATGACTCATACTCTGACTTATCATTCCTACAGATGAAACATGATGTCAAGGCAAGATGCAACATCCCCACAGTAATGCAGTTTGTCCTACTGGGATGCTCTGCTCTTCCAAACATTCAAGACATTCTGTCTGCAGTGTTCTTCATCATTTATATGATTATCCTCACCGGTAATTGCCTCATAATGTTAATAACTAGACTTGTCTCTACATTGCCAAGCCCATGTATTTTTTTCCTAGAAAATTTTTCTCTCTGGAAATCTGTTGCATATTTGTTACTATCCCAAGGATTCTTTTCAACATTTGGACACAAGACAGAAACATTTCTGTGCTGGCTTGTGCTGTGCAGATGTGTTTATTCCTTATGCTGGGAATCAATGAATGTTTCTTCCTGGCTGTGATGTACTATAATCACAATGGCCATTTGCAACCCTTTGCACTATCCTCTGGACATAGAGAAAATGCACTTAACTCAGTTGACAGCAGGTTCCTGGCTCAGTGACATCCCCATTCAGATTGGGCAAACCTCTTAGATATTCTCCAGGCATTCCTGCAATTCTAATAAAACAGACCACTTCTTTTGTGACAAAAAAAAAAAAAAATTCTCAATCTGGCATGTGGGGACACTTGGTTGCACAAACTGTTTATCTGTGTGATCATTATCATTGTGGCTTCACACCCCTTTATACGGGTGTTAACATCCTACAGCAAAATCATTGCCACCATCCTGAAGTTGCCAACAGCAAAAGGAGGACAAAAGTCTTCTCCAACTGTTCTTCCCACCTGTTGGTTGTGGTTTTGTTTAATGGTTCTGGAACCATTACCTACTTGAGGCCAAAGTCTATACATTATCCTTGAATTGACAAACTGTTCTCTGCTCTACATCATAACTCCCATGTTCACTTCTCTGATATACAGCCTTAGTAACAAGGAAATGATTGGAGCTCTGAGAAAGTTAATACTCCAAAAATAGGGCCATGTGTTGAAATAGAAGTCTTTTATTTTCCTGAATTATTGGTAACATCTTTATTTTGAAATGTTTAATCCCCATATCAAGAAGGCAATAACTGTAGTAGCTACATGTATGAGAAAGAACTACACCAGTGTTTGCAGGTTGTAGTTCAGCATTTCAAGGAGGATAATGCCAGAGATGCCCATCAGTGAGATCATATAGATGTCTCCTTCTGAGAGAGATTTATGCATCCTCCCTTGGATCCTCTACGTTACTTATCTTCTTTGAGTCTCTGCCTGATATGCTTATCCTGTCCAATAAGGCTAAAAGCCACTTTTAGGTGAGTACATACCATGATTGTATTTCTGAGTCTAGGTTATCTCACTCAGGATGCTATTTTCTAGTTCCATGCATTTTTCTTTCCACATTTCATTGTGTCTTTGTTTTTAATAGCTAAGTAGTTTTCCATTGTGTAAATGTGTCACAGTTTTTTAAACCAACCTTTGAGGGACATCCAGCTGAAAACACCAGTGTACTTCTTTCTCAGATATGCAGCAACTAGAGTTCTTGGTTTTTCAACAGCTGCTGAAACCAAAATGCTAAGAAATTTTATTCTGGATCAAAATATAATATCCTTAAGACTTTGTGAAGCATGGCCTTTTTTTCTTTCGTTCATTGCTTATGAGCTTTTTACTCTGTCTTATTGTCCTATGACCACTACATGACTATATGTAACCTCTGTGTTTATGGTGATCATGTCAAAAAAGTTTTTATTGGTTACTGGTGGCAATTCTAATAATCACTGGAACATTATGGCTGTTCTAATCATAAAAAGAATTTCACTTTGTCATTCTGTTTTCACAATGTCATCAGTCATTTCTAATGCAACAGTCTTCCTTTGTAATTTTGTTCTGTTCAAATATATACAAACTTGAAATAATATATTGATTTCTTCAGCTTTTAATTTGATTTTCTCTATTCTAGTTTCATGCACCTCATGTAATTGGAAATTTAACCTAGTTATCATTGCTTAATTGAAGATTATTTCATTCAGCATGGTGTTCTTTATGTTTATCTTTGTTACCATACCTTGCATTTCTAATGGTTGAACAATATTCTGTCATTTTATAAGTTGTATAATACTGTATTGTTTTGTAAAAAGAAAAAAATGGCAATAGCTTCCATTTTGTAATGCAATTTTCTTAAACTTAAATTTTTCTGTACAGTTTATTCTGTTTAGACATGTATTAGGAAGATCATCTATCTTCAACAAACCATCTCAAAAGGAAATTATACTAATTTTAAAAACAAAATTTTAATATTTTACATTTTAGCTTTAAGTACATGGGTAGAATTCAAAATTGGTGTTTCTATATCTTAATTTTAATAATTATTTCCCCAAATCCTCATACCTATATTTTCTGACAGTTTCCTATTATTATGATGTATATAGAGCAATAACTACCAGTAAAACAGAATAATGAATGCTTATTGGATAAGTCAGTAAGTGATAAGTAATTTATCAATGAGTCTTTCTGGACCATACTAAAAAATTCTGAAAAAAAAATCTATAAATTTTACAACCTCATTTCTTGTTCGAGTTTCTTTATTTGATTCTTCTCTATTGTGGGATACCTCCAAAATGATAGTAAATGGAAAACGGAGAGCCTTATCCTTTCCTCTAATTAGTATGAAATAACTTTATGGTATAACACACTTCTATAAACACACTCAATATTTTTGCACATATTTTTCTTTTTTGTTATTGTAACCCCAGATTACTTTCCTTTGATATTCTGTAGTTGTTGATATTATTTTAAATTACAATTTAAATATTTTTAACTCTGCCTCTTCATGTGTACAAAAACAAATTCTATAAATTTTAATGTGAAAGCAAGTGCATGACTTACTGCAGTCCAGAGAATTATTTTCTGTGTGCATGTGTGTACTCTCATGCTTTTAACAGTTACTAGTGTTACTAAAAATCACTCAGCCTTTGAACTGAATTCTATGGGGAAATTAAACTTTAATCACCATAACCATATATTTGGTCTATTACATAACAGATTTTTCAATTAACAACTCATTTTAGGGGAGGTTGTATCTTTTTCTGCAGTGGTGCTGCCATTGATAAATTGTCCCTGCTCAGTTAATGACCCTCTATTTATGTGCAGACAATCAGCCAAATTAAATTCAGTGGTTAAATACCTACATGGAAATAAAAGGGTGATACTTGGAGAGAATAAAAATGTTAGCAGCTATGGGAGCGGTAAGAGTAGATAACGAAAATAGTATGATCACAGTACATCTCATAAATGTATAAAATTCATGAAAAGGGCTCATAACTTAAAAAAATACAGACTCATTTAAAATTTTTAAAGTAATACATATTTTTGTATATATGCTTAATTAAAGAAGAATATTTTTTAAACATATGGTAACATAAACATTGAATAAACACATGCACAAAAACAGACACACATGCAAATTGACAGTATACTTAAATAGTATAGCTTAAGGCTAGAGTCAGGAGAATGAGGACAAGAATAAGAATAGAATAAGACAAGAAGAAGAAGAAGAAGAAGAAGAAGAAGAAGAAGAAGAAGAAGAAGAACCACAAACTCTGTTGCCCAACGTGTAATCCATGGCAAAAAAAAAAAAAAAAAATGATTTAACTGGATTTCAGCAAAATTTAGATAGTTGAGTCTGATTATTATAATTTAAAAAAACTGGCAATTTTTTTTAAATTAATTATCTAACAAAGTACATTTAGTACAGATGGAAGTATGTAATAAATGAACATGCAAAATAATATCTACTCTACCCAAAGAGGTAAACAAGTGTCCTAAAAGTCATATAAAAAGAGTCAGTCTCTGACATGAACTCGGTTGTCTGATCCTTGATCACTTCTTTCTGATGGAGTGACCCAGCCATCCTACAGAGTAAGAGTATCCAGGCAGTCTGATAGGACCTGATGGTTAAGGGTCAGACAGTAGGGGAGGAGCACTTCCCTTATGAGTGGATCAGTGGAAGAAGAGGGAGAGAGGGTGGATTGAGAAGAGATGAGGGAGGGGATTACAGCTGGGATACAAAGTGAATAAAATTTAAGAACTAGTAATAATAATAATAGATAAGTTATATAAAATATGGCTATGTTCATTAAATATTAAAATCTGTATAACTTCAATTAGTATAATGATGAAAATATATTTTAGTGGCTATAGCTAGGGGGAAATAAATCACAACTGATAGAAATCAAAGTTGAAATATATAATTTCTGTATATTGATAACTTTCAATGTGTATATAAAATGACACTATATTTGTCTCTGTATTTTAATTAAACATAAAATTCTTTAGCCAAGACCAAGCATCTTCTTCTATTATGTTTTGGAATTATTTTCTGTATGTCTATGCCTACTTAAAGATTATGCATATGCTTTCTATATTCCATTAGCATTACAAAGTAAGAAACCATTACTGGTAGACTTGATCTGATTTTTGATTGTGCAGGTGGTATAGTCACATGCTGAAACTTTAAATTAGATAATCAGATATATATTAACTGCAGAAAATTTTCTTCTCTGGTAATCTTGGTGTTGAACTAGAAATTGGTTTTTCTAGAAACTTTTTCTTCTTGCTATGGTTTTGACACTAAATTCTTTAGAAGAAATTCTGTACAGATATTCTGCATGGAGGGGGCAGGGCAAGATGGTGGCGCCAGGAGGACTCTCATTCTGACCAGCAGCAAAGCAGGATCGGCACAGTGACCAGCAATCAGAACTCTCGGCAATAAAACACAAGTGATTGTGTTTCCCACGTGAGAGGATACCCCAGTGCAGGGGATTCAAGCAGCTTTAACTCACCCGGCTAAACCTCGGAAGAGATCCTGGTTCCACCAGGCACTTGGTCGCCAGCCCAGAGCCACATGCCAGCGTGCTCTGGTCACTGTCCCACACTGAACTGTGGGCACCACAACATCAGAGACTGGAATTTCCAGTTGAGAGATAACCCCACGGTGCAGGAAACGATTAGGACCAACCTTAGGTCACCCAGACATCCCCTGGAAAAGACTCAGGTTCCACGGGTGCCCCAGAAACCAGCCCAGAGCCAGAGCCGGGGACCCAGGCTCTGTCACAGAGCCCTGCCTGCGCTCCTGATTCCCTGCCTCAGATAGAACTGTGGGCTCCAGGGCACCAGAGACTGAGGTTCACTGTCGGGTGCAAACCCACAGGAAGGGAATCAGCTGGTCTGATCTCAGAGCACTCAGCTGACACCCCTATCCCAAAAAGGTCTCGAGAAAAATTACCCAGTTTAGGCAGACGCCCAGGCCCCCAAAGGCCAGAAAGGAAGAGCCACACGCGCCTGTGCCTGCAGATTCTACTCGCCATCCCAGACAGAATGGTGGTCCCCAAAGCAAAGACTGAGTGTGCCTGTCAGGAGGAAACACCACAGCGGGGGAGGGGGGATCATCAGGTCCAATGCTCAGGACACCCAGCTCCAAAAGACTTTCTGGATTCACGCAGACTCTAGGCTCTAGCTTTCTAATGCAGGCAGAAGTGTTGTGCTCACCCACCATTACTGAGTACCCATAGGGTACTGGGGCACACAGCTGAATCCTCAGACCTACAAAAGCCAGAGAACCATTACAGCAGCCCTCAGACACTGTGCCAAGGATCAGCCAGTAATCCCTAGCTAGACTCACAAAACTGTGGGAATCCCTGGTCCTTCAAGAGGACTGCACCCAACAATTACACCTTAAGAGCAATAGCTGCTGCTCACTAAATTCGGAGCAAGAAACCCAGCAGCAGGGCAGCCATCACCAGGATCTTTCCTGATGAGAGGAGAGCCTTCCTGAATACCACAGTTACCATACAGGTCCATACACCTGAAGTGAACTGTGACAATTCCTGAGAAGCACCACTATTCAGTTGACCATACCCAAAAAGCAGAGGAGAAATTCAGAACAACGCCAAGTGGATTCTCCCTGCTCCAGGACTCAGCAGGCACCAGAAAATAACAGACAACACCTGATATAGAGAGATGGGTAGAGGCCAGCGAAAAAGCACAACCAACAAAAGGCAAAACAACATGGCATCCCCAGATCCCAGTTATCCAGAGGCAAGTAGCCCTGGACACCCTAACATAAGTGAAATTCAACAAGATGACCTTACGTATATGCTAATGAAGAGGTTAATGGAGGAAGTAACTAAACTGCGTAAAGAATTAGGGAAGATATAGTAAAACAGATTATGGTCATCCGTAAAGAAATACAAGAAGATGCAGCCAAACAGTTTGTGTCACTGAAAGAAATAAAAGAAACAGAGGAACGTTCAAACAAACAGCTGAAGGAATTGAAGGAAAATACAGTCAGACAGGTGAAGGAAATCAACCAAACGGTTCAAGATCTGAAGATGGAATTGGAAGAATTAAAGAAAACACAAACGGAGGCAATCACGAAGAGGGAGAACCTAGGAAAGAAAACAGGAACTATAGAGGTAAGCATAACCAGCAGACTACAACAGATGGAAGAAAGAATCTCAGGTGTGGAAAATACAATGGAAGAAATCAATGTATCCATCAAAGAAAATAATAAATCTAAAAAAATTCCTGACACAAACCATCCAGTAATCCAAGACAACATAAAAAGACAAAACCTAAGAATAATAGGAATAGAGGAAAAAGAAGATTCCCTCCTCCAAGGCCCAGAAAATATTTTCAACAAAATCAGAACAAAGAAAAAATACTAAAAGCTGAAAGGGAAAAAGGCCAAGTAACGTATACTGGCAAACCCATCAGACTCACACCTGAGTTCTCAACAGAAACTATGAAAGCCAGAAGAGCCTGGATGGATATCATGCAGACCCTAAGAGAACACAGATGTCAGCCTAGGCTACTGTACCCAGCAAAACTCTCAGTCCTCATAGACAGAGAAAACAAGATATTCAACGACAAAAACAAATTTCAAAAATTTGAAATCCAGCGCTACAGAAGATACTAGAAGGAAAAATACAACCCAAGAAAACTAACTATTTTCAAGAAATCATAGGGAATAAATAACCTCACTACAGCAAAACAAAAGTAGCCAGACACACAAACACACTACCATGGCCAACATCAATATCAAAGGATGTAACAGCCACTGGTCATTAATTTCCCTCTACATCAATGGACTCAATTCCCCAATAAAAAGACACAGATTAACAGAATGGATGCGTAAACAAGACCCAACAATCTGTTGCATACAAGAAGCACACTTAAATCACAAAAATAGATATTGCCTGAAAGTAAGGGGCTGGAAGACTGTTTTCTAAGCAAATGGACCCAAGAAGCAAGCAGGAGTAGCCATCCTAATATCTAATAAAGTAGATTTTCAACCAAAATCAATCAAAAGAGATAGAGAAGAACACTTCATACTCATCAAGAAAAAAAATCCACCAGGAAGATATCACAATCCTGAACATCTATGCCCCAAATGCAAGGGCACCCACATTTGTAAAAGAAACTTTAATAAAACTTAAACCACACATAGACCCCCACACATTAATAGTGTTCATGTGTTTTAAGATCTCACTGCTGCTTGGGATGGAGAGTGACTGTTTATGCTCATGTTGCCTTGAGTCTCCACATCTTACTTCTATGTTCAGGGATGTCTCCCCAGCCCCTAGACTAGGGTTTCTCACTATCATATGGAGGTCTGCTATCTCTCATGGTCTTCAAAGACACTGCAGTGTGTTCCCATTTACTACTGGATCCTGGGAAACATCCTGAGTCTCTAGCACACCTTCCCTGGACTTGCAAAATTGGAGGAAGGGATGCTTTATTTCTATCAGGCAGTGTTAGGTCTAGGACTCCTGGCTATCTTTGTTGGTCCTGAGGAAAGGTCTTGTTACTGGCCAGCAGGGGAGAAAACACCAGGTCCTTATTTGGCATCCTTCCTCTCTGGTCCCTCTCTCCCACTGTGTGGAGTGGCCTCACTCTCCACTGGGGATGTGTTACCAGATTCCCTGTGATGCTTGGTTTGAATGAAGCAGCTATTATCTGAATGCCCTGTCTTACTGAATTGACTTTTCCTGCTTCTTTGGCAAGAGTCAATGTGTTGCGCTGTTTTAGTGGGCTCTGTGGTTTCTGCCTTGACACCTTTCTTCCTAAGTTAAAAGACTCCTAGGCATCAAGACCCCAGCTGACTTGTAATTTGCTGAGCACATGAACCATCTCAATTTTGTGGTTTTTAGAATCTTCCTGCCTCTACCTCTTTAGATTTATTTATTTATTATGTGTATGAGTGTTTGTGTGCATGTATGTATATATGTATGTGTATCATGTGCATTTCTGGTGCCTGTGAAAGTCAGAAGAAGACATAAGATTCCATGAATCTCTCCAGTTGGTCACCATATGGGTACTGGGAACAGTACATGTGAATTCTTCAAGACCAGCATGTTCCCTTAATTGCTCATCAATCTCTCCAGCCCCCTGTTGTTTGAAACAATGTTTCATGCTGTAGCTCAGTACGATTCTTCTCCTTACTGGGGATCTGTTTTCCATTAGCCCAGGAAGGCAGCAGGAACAGAAGGCAAGGTCCAGATCTTGGAAGGCCTGGAGCAAGACAGAGATCAAATCCTTCTCTAACAACCACCTGTGGAGGCCATTCAGATGGACTGGAGTTACAGACAATTGTGAGTTTCCACGTGGTTGCTGAGAAATGAACTCAGATCTTCTGGAAGACCAGTAAGTACTCTTAACCACTGAGCCATCTCTCCAGTCTTTTGTGTATTTTTGATAAGTCCTCATGTACCTCAGGCAGGCATTGAATTCACTGTGTAGCCTAGGCTGTCCTTGATCATGGAATGATCCTCCTGTCTCAGTCTTCTACATACCTAGAAGTGGAAACTCTTCCTAACGATATGGTATGGTATGTTTGCCAATGTAAGTCACTCCGTCTGACAGAGATAACCATAAAAGTAGTACATATGAGGTCCTTGAGTTGGAAGTAAAAATGACATTCAGGTCACTAGTGGTGCTACATGTGTGATAGTGTGAGGATCCTCTCTTCTGCTAACAGGAGGTAAGCTTGGGCAGAAATATCATGCAGACTGATCTGAGCAGATGAGGAAATTGCTATCCGCTGGAACAGTTATGCTCTCCAGAACTGTGTCCAGAGGTGTCTGAGGTAAGGGGATATTTTGTCCCTAGTGCAAATCAGATGCATGACAAACTTTTCCTGGGGAGATGCCTATTCACCCCAAACCGGGAGCCAAAGTGTGGATACCACCAAATGTCCAACTTCTTTAACATTAGTGGGGGACCAATAAATCTACACCTCTGTTGTGGATATAAGCATGTTTTTATTTTGGTCCCAGGTGTGGGATGTGAGACTGATTCAGATGGTCCACAGCAGCAGATTATTTGCCTCCTGTGGGATCTCAGAAGAGCTCTTTGCCAGCTGTAGATAGTATAAATCTGAGAACTCTGGAAAGAGAATAAATACCAGAGCTCAGAAAGGAGTCCAGAAAGAACAATGCTGCTCCTGCTTTGCCCTTGCTTCTCCAGGTTGCTGTTGTGAGACAAGAAGATGGCAATCACCTAAAACAAGGATTAGACCGGTTCTGAGGAACCTGATGACCCTGACCAGCAGAAAGCAGTTAAGAAATAACTGTGGCCCCTCTCCCATTAACCCTTTCTCTGTTCTACCTGGTGTTGGGGTGTTGGAAGGGATTAAGGTGGAGTAGGGAGAAAAAGGTATAAGAAACATAAATAAAAGAGCTTTTTTTTTTTTAAAAAAAAAAAAAGTATGCCAATATAACTCCACATGAGGCTTCCATTCACCATGCATGGCTTTCTCTTGGAGACAACTTTGCTCACCCTGTCAGAGGAGCAGTTTGGGTGGCTTCCAGGGTGGAATACCTTTCCTTCCACAGCAGGGTTTATGAGGATTACCTCTTCCTCCTTGTCTTCTATTTCTTTTAACTCTTTGGTGGATTGCTGGTCAGGTTTTATGAACTTCCAAAGCACATTAGTTGGATTTTTACCAGTATTTCCCTAAGAACTCCAGCTCAACCTAAATCTTGCTACATTTGCTTTTGTGTGACTAAGATAAGAGTCTACTATTCTCATCATTTCCTCTTGAGTCCTTTAGCACCTTACAAACTCATTCATGTAATGGTCTAGAGTATTTTAATCTGTTAGAGCCTCTCCTACTTCATAAAGTTCCCACCCCATCATGGAACTCAGCAAAGCCACAAAGTTTTCTGTTGAATCATTTGTTGATATGTTCTTTTGGAAGGTATACACCTTACTCTTGTGCATTCAAATGCTGATTTCTCTCCCCCACTCTCCAGTTACAATCCGGACATTGCATTGTGATACTTATTCTAAGCATCACCTGTCTCAACTTTGTGCAAACATGCCAAAATAAAGCAACCAGCCACAATGTTGTGCAATGGAGAGGAAAAAGTAGGAGGGAGAGGGAAAGATCCAGAGGACAGGAAGGAGTGGGAGGCAGAGGAGGAGGAGAGAGGAGCAGGAGCTGGGAGCGGGAAGAAGCTAGGAAAGCAGAAGCTGGAGGAGAGGTCTTGGAACGAGGTGGAGAGATGGACCTTAGCTAAGATATCACTAAAAGTAAGTATAATGGAAAAATCTGAATGGTAGGAAACTACATGGGCTTGGAGGTTTAGGTTGGAATAACTATTGCCCAGCATTGTGATCTAGGTTAATTAAATAAATCCTAGTCTCTGTGTGGTGATTTGGTTATACTGCTGTTTAGGATAAAAGCAGCTTTACTAAAAGATATTTCAATCGTAAATTTTAATAACTTAAATAAAACAAATGGCTTCAAAAGTGAGGCTTGACTAAAAGATACGTCAATAGTAAATATTAATTACTAAATACAACAAATTCTGTAGGTCTCTAATCCTTGATCTTAAATACAACAATCATTCCTTTTTTTTTTTTAATTTTTTTTTATCAGTTACATTTTATTAACTCTGTATCCCAGCCATGTCCCGATTCCTCATTCCCTCCCAGTCCCTCCCTCCCTCCTTCATCTCCACCGTGCCCCTTTCCAAGTCCACTGATGGGGGGGGACCTCCTCCCCGTTCATCTGATCCTGTTTTATCAGGTATCTTCAGGACTGGCTGCAAAACCCTCCTCTGTGGCCTAACAGGACTGCTCCTTCCTTCGGGGGTGGGGAGGCCAAAGAGCCAGTCATTGAGTTCCTGTTAGAAATAGTCCTTGTTCCCCTCACTTTGGGAAACCAAATGGTTACTGAGCTACCACAGGCTACATCTGAGCAGAGGTTCTAGGATATATCCATACATGGTCCTTGGTTGAATGTCAGTCTCAGAAAAGACCCTGTGCCCAGATATATTTGGTCCTTGTGGAGCTCCTATCCTTTCCCAATCAGACTAACTCCCCTTCTTTCTTATGATTCCCTGTACTCTGCCAAAGGTTTGGTTATGAGTCTTTGCTTTGAAAACACTCCTAGTTAGAGTCTTTCAGATGCTCTTAGTAGACTCCTGTCATACGTTCAATGCACATCCCATCTGTCTTTCTAAACGAGGATTGATCATCTTACCCCATGTCTGCTCAATTGGTTATCTTTTTTAGGTGTATAGTTTTCATTATGTTTATCATATCTTATAGGTCTATATAAGTGAGTATATACCATGTTTGTCTTTCTCCTTCTGGGATATTTCACTCAGAATGATCTTTTCTAGATCCCCATTTGCCTGCAAATTTCATGATTTCCTTCTTTTTGATTGCTGAGTAGTATTCCATTGTGTAAAAATACCACAATTTCTGTACCCATTCCTCCGTTGATGGACATCTGGGTTGTTTCCAGGTTCTGGCTATTACAAATAAAGCTGCTATAAACATGGTTGAGCAAGTATCCCTTTTGTGTACTTGAACGAACTTTGGGTATATACCTAGGAGTGGTATAGCTGGGTCTTACTCTATGAAAATAGTTCTGCCTGGACCAGTGAACTGGGCAAGAAGCACAGCTTCTCTTATTCCACAGAAAAGGGCCCCTTCTCTATGGCCCTTCAGCCATGAAGTTAATGGGAAATTCAGATGGAGATAACCGAGTGTTCCTAATGGCTCTCATATGCTACTATGACTGGTTTCTTTCCTACTGTCTCAAGTTATGCAGCCTTTGCCATAACTTAGTTTTGCTGCCCTCACAGAAGTTTTCAGGGCAGTTAACCACTGCCATGTCCCACTGCCTCACAAGCCACTCTGCATAACTTCTTTCACTGCTCACTTAAAAGCCTTCCCAAGTTTCAGGAGTTCAAGTGCTCAGTGTTTCCTGATCACCCCATTGGACTGATCTTATGCTGGACCACAGCTAATGCCTCCAGGTGCATATAAGATTACAGATTTTCCTTTTTATTATTTTAAAGGTCAGACCTGAAGAGTTCCTTACATCATTTTTACCACCTCCCTCTCATTTATCTAATTTATTTGCCAGATTAGAGGCTAAGAGAGAGGGTGTACCATCTCCTTTCCTTTGTCATTCCTCTTGGATAGAAACAAACTCCTGCTTGGCTACCAGATCTGCCTTGGATGAATTTTTACCTGGACACAGCAGTGTCCTGGGAAATTCTGATCTTCCTGCCTATGCTTGGTTGCTGGGTGTTTGAGTTACAGACATGTATGATTGTATGATCATGCCCAACTGTGCATTTTTTTTTTTTTTTTTGAGGGAGATTCAGTAGGAAAAGATGGCATCACCATGCTCTTCCACAGGACTCAGGATTGATTTCCAGCATGAACATGACTAGACTTTTCTAACGTCAGTTCCAGAGGATCCAAGATCTTCCTCTGGCCACTTCAGGCATTGCACACACGTGGTGCACCCTTATACATCCCTCTCTCTCTCTCATTGTGTATTTGTGTGTGTATGTGCATGTACACAAAAATGTGCCACATCTTGCTTGTGGGCTTAAGAGGGAAACTTCCAGAATTCGTTCTGTCCTTCTACCATATACTGAACTCAGGTTGCCATTTTTGGCAGCAAGTACCTTTACCCACTGACCGGTCTTGGCAACCCCACCCAGCTGTGAATCTCTAGTAACAGTAATTTTATGGTAACACACAGATAGTCGCAATCATATTGGCTAGCTAGCTTTAAAGAGGAAGGTAAAGCTGATATATCAGCTGAGACTATAAGTGAGACCTGAGGGGAGCAGGAATGTTGGATGTTTCAAAAGAAGAAGAAAGGATATTAACAAAGAGGATGTAGTCATGACTAGTCAGCACCTCATGAGATTTCCATCTAAAAGATTTAGCTACAGAAACACCATCTCATCAATACTGCGGCTGGCAGTGATGATGTCACACACCAATTAGTCTGGGTTTCACTGCAACAGTTACTCACATGGCCAGGCATTGTGTGCATAGCTTGTGAATTTAGCATGGAGGAGGGAGACACAGGAGGATTACGAATTTTAAGACTTCCCCAGTAGCACAGAGGATTCAGGGGCAGCCTGGACTAAAATGATTCTTAGTCTTAAAAGCCAATTGTATAACATAGTAGGGGCCTAGAGTTGAAAATTAGAATGCATAATGTGTTTTAAATTTAATTTTATTTTTATTAATTTCAGTTTTATTCACTTCATATCCCAGCTGTAACCCCCCATTCACTCCCAATCCAACCTTTCCTCCCTCTTCTTCTCCTATGCCCCTCCCCATGTCCAATTATAGTGCAGGTCCTCCTCCCCTTCCATCTGAACCTAGTATATTTGGTCTCATTTAGGGTGGTTGCATTATCTTCCTCTGTGGCCTTGTAAGGCTGCACCGTCTTCAGGGGGAGATGATCAAAGAGCAGGCCCCTGAGCTCATGTCAGAGACAGTCCCTGTTCCCATTACTATGGAACCCTCTAGGACACTGAGCTACCAGGAACTACATCTATGCAGGGGTTCCAGGTTTTCTCAATGTATGGCCCTTGTTTGAAGTATCAATCTCAAAAAAGACCCCTGGACCCAGATTTTTTGGTTCTGTTTCTCTCCTTGTGGAGCTCCTGTCCCTTCCAGGTCTTTCTATCTCCCCATTCTTTCATAAGTTTTCCTGCACTCTGCCCAAAGTTTGGCTATAAGTCTCAGCATATGTTTTGATATCCTACTGGGTAGAGTCTTTCAGAGGCCTTCTGTAGTAGGCTCCTTTCCTGTTCCCTGTTTTCTTACTCTTCCGATGTCCATCCTATTTGTCTTTCCGAGTGTGGATTGATCATCTTACCCATGGTCTTCCTTCTTGCTTAGCTTCTTTAGGTGTATAGATTTTAGTATGTTTATCCTATATTATAGGTATAATATGCACTTATAAGTGAGTATATGCCGTGTGTATCTTTCTGCTTCTGGGATACCTCACTCAAAATAATCTTTTCTAGATCCCACCATTTGTCTGCAAATTTCATGATTTCCTTGTTTTTTATTGCTGTGTAGTATTCCATGGGGTAAATGTAGCACAATTTCTATATCCACTTCTCAACTGACGACCATATAAGCAAAGTGAAAGACAAAAAAAAAAAAAAAAAAAAAAAAAAATTATACTCTCCTTAAATGCTGAAAAAGCATTTGCTAAAATGCAACATTTATTTATTTATTTATAGAGAGATCAGGGATACAAAGCATTTACCTAAACATAGTAAAGGCAATATACAGCAAGCCTATACCAACATCAAACTAAATGGAGAGAAACTTAAATCAATCCCTCTGAAATCAGGGACAAAGTAAGGCTGTATTCTCTGTCCATGCCTCTTCAACATAGCACTTGAAGTCCTTGTTAGAGCAAAAATACAATTAAAGGACATCAACAGATCAGAAAAGTAGAAGTCAATGTATCACTATTTGCAGATGATATCAGAGTATACATGAATGACCGCAAAATTCTACCAGGGAACTCCTACAGCTGATAAATACCTTCAGCCAAGTGGCTGAATACAAAATCAGCTCAAAATAATCAGTAGCCCTTCTGTATACAAAAGACAAAAGGGCTGAGAAATAAATTGGTGAAACAACACCCTTCACAATAGCCACAAAAGACGTAAAGTATCTAGGTGTAACTTTAACCAAGCACGTCAAAGACTTGTATGAAAAAAACTTTCAGTATCTGAAGAAAGAAATAGAAAAAGATATCAGAAGATAGAAAGCTCTCTCATGCTCATGGCTTGACAGGATTAACGTAGTAAAAATGGCCATCTTACCAAAAGCAATCTACATATTCAATACAATTCCAATCAAATTACCAACACAATTCTTTACAGACCTTGAAATAAAAATTCTCAACTTCATATGGAATGACAAGAAACCCAAATCGTGGAAACAATCCTCTACAATAAAAGATCTTTTGGAGGTATCTCCATCTCTGATCTCAAGCTGTACTATAGAGCAACAGTAACAAAAACTACATGGCACTGGCATAGAAACAGGCTGGTGGATCAATGGAATAGAATAGAAGACCCAGAGATAAACCCATACACTTATGTACACCTAATGTGTTTTTTAATGTTATGAATATCCCCTGTAGGCTCTTTTGTTTGAGAACTTGGTCCCTAGTCTGTGGATCTGTTTGAGAGGGATTAGGAGGTGTGTCCTTAGGCAGTAAGATTTCTGTTTTCAAAAGCCTAAAAATCTTGACCCTTGGTTCCCATGTGAATAGCAAATTGTTTAATACCTACAACAAATCTGGTCTTCATCAAAGAGTACTATTAGAACTTTTTAAAAATAAGTTACCAATTCTTTCTTTTTATTGAATTCTTTTATTTTTATTAATTACAATTTATTCACTTTGTATCCCCCCCTGTACCTCCCTCGCTCCTCCCCTCTTAATCCCACCCTCCCTCTTGCCCACCCATGTCTGTTTCCCAGTCCACTAATAAGGGAGGCCCTCCTCCCTTTCCCTCTGATCCTAGTCTATCAGGTCTCATAAGGATTGGCTGCACTGTCTTCTTCTGTGACCTAGTGAGGCTGCTCCCCCCTCAGGGGAAGGTGATCAAAAAGTAGGCCAATCAGTTCCTGTCAGAGACAGTTCCTGTCCCCATTACTATGGAGCCCAGTTGGATACTGAACTGCCATAGGCTACCTCTGTGCAGGGGTTCCAGACCATCTTCATGAGTGGTCCTTGGCTGGAGTATCAGTTTCAGAAAAGACCCATGTGCCCAGACTTTTTGGATCTGTGGAGCTCCTGTCCATAGAAGACCCCAAAATAAACCCATATACTTAGGGATACTTGACTTTTTACAAATATCCCAAAACCTGGAGAAAAGATAGCATCTTCAACAAATGGTGCTGGTCTAACTGGATGTCTACATGTAGGAAATTGCAAATTGATCCACATTCATCACCCTGCAAAAAAAAAAAAAAAAAAAAAAAAAAAAAAAAAAAAAAAAAAAAACCAAGTGGATCAAAGACCTCAATATAAAACCAAACACATTACATTAAACCTGTTAGAAGAAAAAGTGGGGAAGAGCCTTGAACTCATTGGCACAGGAGACAACTTCCTGAACAGAACACCAACAGCACAGGCTCTAAGATCAACAATCAATAAATGGGACCTCATGAAACTGAAAAGCTTCTTTAAAGCAAAGGACATTGTCATCAAAACAAAATAACTGCCTACAGATTGGGAAAGGATCTTCACCAACTCTATATCTGACAGAGGGCTAATATCCAGTATATATGAAGAACTAAAGAAGTTAAACAGTAAGAAATCAAGTAATCCAATTAAAAAATGGAGTACAGAGCTAAACAGAGAATTCTCAATAGAGGAATATCTAATGGCCTAAATGTTCAAAGTCTTTAGTCATCAGGGAAATGCAAATCAAAACGACCCTGAGATTTCACCTTACACCCGTCAGAATGGGTAAGATTAATAACATGAAATGGCATCACATACCAGAGAGGATGTGGAGAAAGGGGATCCCTCCTGCTGTGCTGTTGGGATTGTAAACTTGTACAACCACTTTGGAAATCATTCTGGCACATTCTCAGACAATTAGGAATAGCACTTCCTCAAGATCCAGCCATACCACTCCTAGGCATATATCTAAAAGACTTTCAAGTATACCACAAGGTCATCTGCTCAATCATGGTTTTAGCAGCTTTATTTGTAATAGCCAGAAGCAGGAAATAGCCCAGATGTCCCTCAGTTGAGGAATGGATACAGAAATTATGGTATATCTACACAATGGAATATTACTCAATGATAAAACAAAACCAAACAAAACAAGGAAATCAAGAAATTTGCAGGTAAATCATGGGAACTAGAAAAGATCATCCTAAGTGAGGTATCCCAGAAGCAGAAAAACAAACAAGGTATATACTCACTCATAAGTGGATATTAAACCTATAACATAAGATAAACATTCTAAAATATGCACACCTTAAAAAGCTAATCAGGAAGGAGGACCCTGGGTAAGATGCTCAATCTCCATTCAAAAAGGCAAAGAGGATGGACTTTGGTGGAGGGAGAAAGCAGGGAACAGGACAGGAGCCTACCACAGAGGGCCTCTGAAAGACTTTATTTTGCAGGGTATCAAGGCAGGTGCTGAGACTCATAGCTAAACATCAATCAGAGTTCTAGGAATTATATGAAAGAAGTAGGAGTTACCAATTCTTTAAACAGTCTTTCTCATTTGATGAACTATGAAAATTTGGAATCAACAAAATTTACCATGTATTTGAATTTTAGTGAAATTCTAGATATATTTTTGAAAAGACTTTAAAACATTTTGACTTTTAACAAAATTTTTTTATAATTTTAAACATTTAGTGATTTTCAGGTTTTTTTTTTTTTTTTTTTTGAGACAAAGTCTTAGTGTATAGCCTGGATGGACAGCCTTAAGCTCAGACATCTCCCACCTCAGTCTCTGAAGTGCTGGGATGGCAGGCTTGTGTCTTCTTGCTTTGCTCCCACTGAGTATTGTTTTATGCACGTTATCTTTATTCACTGGAGAACTGGGTGGTTCATATAGGAGGACTAAAAATATAGTTCAAATCCTAATCCCCAGAGATTAGCAGTATCATCATTTTGATGCATATCCTTCTATATTTTTGAGCAGACCTCCCAATTTTCAATTTGTCTTCCTGTTCCCTAACATCCACGCATGCATGCATGCATACATATATACATACATACATATACACACACACACACACACACACACGGTATCTTCATCTCTTCCCCCTACATGTAGTTCAAGGGAAATTCCATCTAATAAATAGGTTTTATTTTTTAACTTAACTCTATGCATAGCATATTATGTGAATTTCCTTCCTATCAAAATGAATGCTTTATAGTTCCAGTAGTGTTTTCCTTAGAAGTAGAAAATCAAAGATTGTTTTTTATAATTTTTGGCACAGTAAGGTGTTAATTGAGGTGTGACATGGTTTTGGTATTCCTTGAACTGCTTTCCCATGTATGCCTGGAAATCTGTGGGTTCCTCTAGGAGAACAATGCAGGTCAGCAGGTGGAGATCTGCCCTTGCAGCGACTGATTGGGCAACTATGGAAGTTAAGTGGCTTCTCAATGTTCATTGTCTTGTGATTCAAAAGACTGGTAGGAAAAAAGTAGTGGAAAAAGTTCAATCTCTTTACAACCAAGCATTGTGTACCCTAGACCAGAGAACACAAAAATAACATATATATATATATATATATATATATATATATATATATATATATATACTGTAGATAATAGACTGAATTTTTTTTTTTTTGCAGGTGAGATGAAGAGTTTTGGTTTTGTTTGTGTTTCTGCTGTAGATCATTAGAATAAAAAGCCACACAAAAGTGATTTCATTACTAATTTTAGAACACATACACACCACAGCACTCACACCAAAGAAAGTAAGAGACGCTTTACTCTGGACTTAAATATGAGTAACAATAGCTGGGGAACATAGATTAAGATTACCCCAAATACTATTTCAATCTGGTAACATTTGTGATGTTTTCTTCTAAAAACAGAAGAAGAAGAAAAAAAAAAAAAAAAAAGCCGTAAGTGAAGACACTTCACATGCTCTGGAGGAAACATCAAATAGAAGACCCCTGTTCTTAGTCTCAGGTGCTGTCTCATGATGTTTTTAGTCTCTGGGCTGGTGGAAGGTAGGCGTCTGTTTGTCCATCCTAAAATGACTTAAGAGATAACTACAATAATACTAGATCACACACAGAATGGGAAAAATGCTTATTCATTTATTAGCCCACTAAATATTTATTTATTGGGCTAAAATAGCCCAAGATAATTTGGTTTGATATCTGTAACATTGCAACTCTCCACAATTATTGAAGTTTTAGTCAGTTAATCAGCGTTTTAAAAAGTTTACTGTAGATGTTCAACAAGACTGACCTCCAGTTAATACAGGTTTGTTTATTTCATTTTTAGAAAGACATTGAAAGTAAATTATTTTTATTATTTTACAAACAGAAACAAAAAAATTGCTCAAAATAAAGATGCATTATGTTAGTTAAACAAGGTAGTAAAAAGATGGTCAGGTGTAAAGGGACAGAAGTGGGAAGTAGAGCAGGAAAGATAGAAGAGACAGAGCAGAAAAGAGGAAGGGGAGTGTAGATGAAAGGCAAGAAGGACAAGGGGTAGGCTAGAGAGTCAAAAGACTGTCCTCCAAATCAAAGGGGCACTTGCAGAAATAGCAGTTTGCATGAGAAGCCCATCTGAGAGCAGTTTGCCCCATCTGTCAGCATTTGAATTCTCCTAACCTAGAGAGTTCCTTGTGTGTAGACTCAGAAATAAATCAGCATGCAAAGACAATTATTATAGCATGTTTATAATAACAGAGACTGGGGGCAGGGCTGGTAGAGTGTGTAATTTGTGTGAGTAAGACCCTGTGTTTGTTTTCCAGCCCCGTAAAAATCAAAACAAAACAAAACAAAAAAAAAAAAAAACAATACAGCAGAAAATTATAAACAGCTTAAATATCCAGCAGTGTGCAATGGTTATATAAAATATATTCACTCAGTAGAAATCTAGAAGGATTATAAAAAAGAATAAAGTAGGCCAACTGTTGGGCAGAGTGCATGGAATCTTATGAAAGAAGAGGGAAATAGTAAGATCTGATCTGGAGAGGATAGGAACTAAACAAGGAGATCAACAGAACCAGAAAATTTTAACACAGGGGTCTTTCCAGAGACTCATACTCCAACCAAGTACCATGCATGGAGATAACCTAGAAACCCTGCACAGATGTAGCCCATGGCAGTTCAGTGTCCAAGTGGGTTCCATAGTAATGGGAAGAGGGACTGCCTCTGACATGAACTGATTGGCCTGCTCTTTGATCACCTCCCCCTGAGGGGGGAGCAGCCTTACCAGGCCACAGAAGATGACAATGCAGCCACTCCTGATGAGATCTGACAGACTAAGATCAGAAGGAAGGAGTGGGGGACCTCCTCTATCAGTGGACTTGGGGAGGGGCATTCATGAAGAAGGGGGAGGGAAGGTGAGATTAGGAGGGGAGGAGGGAAGGGTTTTTGGGGAGATACAAAGTGAATAAAGTATAATTAATAAAAGTTAAAAAAAGAATGAGGTAGAATATGAATATAGAAAAATATGTATATGATTGTTAAAAAACACATTGAGAAACATTATTAGTGATAGGAGTCTGGTTTATAAAAACAGAAAAAAATATATTATAGCCAGTATACATCAAAAGGTCTTCATGCTGGTCCTGATAACCCCAACATTTGAAAGAATAAGGCAGGAAAATCAATATGAATTTTAAGCCAGACAGAGATAAAAAGTGATTATCTTAAATTTCCAATTGAAAAAGAAAAGAAAAAAAAAGAATTAAAATTAAAATAAAGAAAGAGAAAAACAAGCTAACAAAGCCAGACAAACCTGTTTGCATGAATATATAGCACACTCTTGATGGTTTGTGATGGGACAGTATAAACTGTTTTCATGACATCTTCTGACCTATGAGAAGAAGTGTTGATTTACTGGTGTGTTCCAGTCTGCTGATAAGAGCTTTCACAAAGGACTCAGCTGCTCTGAGTTCCAGCAGGCACCCAGACAAGATGAACTTTAGATAGAGTGCAGCCTTCAGCTTCCTGTTTGCTAAGGGATGCCAGCAGATCCTAGCCCTAGGTAACTCTACACTTGAGAGCAGTTGGGCAAATTTCAGGGCAACTGTTGGATTTAGAGGAGAGACTGGGAAAGACATATGATTGGCTCATCTACAGTTTTAGGATAATAACAATCCTTATCTATAAGGATTATTTTGAATATTAAGTGATACACACAGAAAAATGCCTAGCCCCATGCCTGGCCTCTAGTCCAGATTCTTAAGCTATAGTCACTACTGTTACAAATATTTTGGAGAATTTCAGAATCAAATTACCATCTTTTCAGGCCTTCATTTTCTTCATTTATACCCCCCACCCTTTTGAGAGGAGAGAAATTTGATGTGTGGAATTGAAAGCCAACAAATTTACCTACGATTTCATGCTTGGCCATCACAGCTTATGTTTGGAGTCTATAGGAACAAAAAAAAAAAAAAAAAAAAAAGAATCTTTTCTTCATTTTGATTCCTCTCATGACAGCTTAATTTCTTAGCTGACAATTTGTATTGGTCATTAAGGCAGCCCCAGAAAATTAACTGTCTATTTTCTGAAGAGAAATTTTAATGTTAAAAAGTCTTCCATAACTTTTAGACAATTTTAGTATTTTTCAATGGAGCAAAGTTTAGTACATTAAATTTATTATGTGAGCTGACATCAGATCACTTCTTGTGTCAGTTCTTTTGTGCTGATTTAATCTAATTTCAGATTTCTAAACTGTTTTTATAATAGCTTCATATTTATAAGTGATGCTTTTTAAATATGTTGTCCCTGCAAAAAAAAAAAAAAGAGAACTAATAATAATAAATAGAAATAGAAGTACTAGAAGAAAAAAATGAAGAAAGTGCTTTTGACTTGCAGTTTTTATGTCTTTCACTAGTTCTTTAATGTTTCAGCATCGACAGCTTGCAGTAAGAAAATATTGGAGTTACATAAGCAACTAGTCCATCTGTCGGAATAATGGCAACCAGTCACATAGTCAAAATATCATGGAAAGAACTTGGTTTCCCTTTTGTATTTATATAATAATTTAACTCAATCATTGAGAAAGTTGTGTTCTTAGAAAAAGTGCTCTTGAGTGGTGGGATACACTTTTTCTGATGTAAGAGGACCAGGGAATTCTCTTGACTGTTAATACTGCTCTCTGCAGCATTTTATGAAACTCACTTCCAAACCCACTACTAGGAATTCCTGCATGTAAATGACAAAATTACTCTTTTCCACATCCACACTCTTTTTTTTCATACAACTTAGTAGAGTATGTTCAGTGTCTGAATATGACCTCAGGATTCTTTTTGAAGGTTTTGCTTTAAAAGTCATCTGTTGGGCTGGAGAGATGTCTCAGCACTTAAGCGCACTGTCTGATCTTCCAGAGGTTGTGAGTTCAATTCCCAGCAACCACATGATGGTTCACAACCATCTATATGGAATCTGTTGCTCTCTTCTTCATGCAGGTGTACATGCAGATAGAGCATTCATATAAAAATAAATAAATAAATAAACAAATAAATAAACAAACAGATAAATAAATAAATAAATCTGGGCACAGGGGTCTTTTCTGAAACTGATACTCCACCAAGGACCATGTATGGATATAACCTAGGACCTCTGCTCATATGTAGCCTGTGGTAGCTCAGTAACCAATAGGTTTTCCATAGTAAGGGGAACAGGGACTATTTCTGATAGGAACTCAATGGCAGGCTCTTTGACCTCCCCACCCCACAAGGGAGGAGCAGTCCTGCTAGTCCACAGAGGAGGACTTTTCAGCCAGTCCTGAAGATACCTGATAAAACAGGTTCAGATGAAAGGGGAGGAGATCCTCCCCAATCAGTGGACTTGGAAAGGGGCAGGGAGGAGATGAGGGAGAGAGGGTGTGATTGGGAGGAAATGAGAGAGTGGGACACAGCTGGGATACAGAGTTAATAAAATGTAACTAATAATAAAACTTAAAAAATAATAATAAATAAATAAAAGAGAAAAATTATCAATCATTTATTAGTGTTTTAACAATGATACCTACCCAGCATGGAAAATTCAACTTGCAAGTTTGCTGGTTCAGTTTTTTTTTTTTTTTTTTTTTTTTTTTTTTTTTGTTGTTGTTTTATTTCAACCAAATTAATGATTACTGATCAGATACAATGTAAATAAGAACAATGATTGCTTGTTTGTTTTTGTTTTGGGGAATGAATGAGGGACCTTAAAAATGCTAACCAGGTTCCCCACCACTGAGCTGTACCCTTGGCCTTCTGCTAGTTTAGGGTTTCTTTTGCTGTGAAGAGATACCATTACTATGGCAACTCTTATAAAGAAAAACATTTAATTGGAGGTATCTTACAGTTTTAGAGGTATAAGTCCATTATCATCATGGAGGGAAGCATAGTGGGACATCCAAACATGGCATACTGACAAACTGGTGCTGGGGAAAGAGCTGAGACTTTTACATCTGGATGAGTAGGCAGCAGGAAGACAATGTCACACTGGATTGGCTTGAGCATTTGAGACCTCAAAGCTTGCACTGAGTGACACACCTATTCCAGAAAGGCCACACACATCTCCTAATACTGCCACTCCCTGATGACTAAGCATTCAAATACATGAGTCTATGGGGGGGCATTCCTATTCAAACCACCACACCCTAGGTATACTTTTTATATTTCTGACAGGATCTCACTAAGTTTCCTGGTCTTTGAACTTACTCTATAGCCCTGGAAGTCTTCTTTCTCAGTCACTTAAGAAGCTGGGATAATGGGCTCCACAAAAGAATGTATTTTTGACAAATCCTTTACTTCTCAGACCATTGTGTCTGTATGATATGAGCTAAGTTTGAGTAGCTGTGTTATATCTGGTGAATACATCATTGCATGAACCAAGTTTGTGAAATGGCCAGCACTTATTGAAAAACAGGTGAGCAAGTGTGAGTGTGTCTGAAATTTCTCTGAAATAGATTTCTTATTGAACATTGTCGTGTGCTGCCCTACCAGCAGATATAGAATTTTTTTTTCTGCCCCATCGAAATTCATCACCATCTCCTAGTGTTATGTCAGATGGAGAGATCCGTGGTCCAGAATCATTTGGAGACCTGTTCAATGCAGATGAGTCGTTTGACAGCTTGAGTTAATTTAGTAAGGAAGAGGAACTAACTCTAATGTGATGGCATATAGCCACAATATAAAACCACCTCAGATCTAGCTCTAGCAACACAGTTAAGGCAGGTGTTTGGCAAAGATGGAAGGGAGTTATCCTATCCTCCAACAACCTTCTGGTATTATTTAACTATTTGCAACAACAGGAAATGCCCTCAATCAGACACCAGAACTTCCTCTGACTCCCCCTTTATATGAGCTTCTTGGTTTCTTGAGGTGGGTGCAGAGGAAGGAGAGACATTCCTTTATCTCAAGCTCATTGCTTAAGACACTTTTTGGTGACAGTTTTCACTGTAAAATCATTGGTGTAATGTTATTTAGCATATGAGAGAAAAAAGCATGAAATGAACCTGGATAAGCCCATCATGGTGGCACATGCTCTTAATTGCAGCACACAGGAGGTTGAGGATGGAAGATAATTATGTCTAGGCTAGCCTGAACTACATGAGAAATTCCTTTCTCAAAACAACAAAAGACGAAACAAAACAGAATCCCACTGTAAATCAGCAATGAAATGCAAAGTGTAGATGGCTTTCTAAAGAAGGGGTGTATCACTTTTATATGCTCGCTTCCCTAGCAGCCATCGTGATGCCATTCCTGTCCTTGGCACATCACTTCAGTGCTAGTTCCAGCCTTTACTCTGATTTTCCCCTAGATGAATTTCTGTACCTCCTATTCCTGAACTTAAGACATATTTTAGGAATAGCTGTGGCCCAGCTAATAAGTGTATGAGTACACTCAGTTTTCTGTCTTTGTGCTTCTTCAAGATCTGCCCTGCTAGCATCTTCCCTCATTGTAGTCTACTAAGGTGCCCTGGCAGCCCAAGGCTGAAACCAACACCTCCATTTGCAGTTTCCAGGAAGCTCAATTCCTTAGGCTGGAAAGGTCATGTAATGACTGACTAATTTATTCTCTTTTACTCTGAAAATTAGGAAAGTTTTTATTAAATTATTTCCAACAAGACTTTTGATCCAAACTGTCTCTTAATCTTGTGTCTGATAAAAAATAAATGGCTTACTACTCACCAAAATGTGCAGTAGCCAAAGATTACTAATGCCTCATTTGCATATGAAATTAATTCTATATGTCTGGCCCGATTATTTTTTTGTAGCCCACATTGGGAAGCAAATTAATTTGAGTAGTTTGAGTTGCAAACTATTGAGTACTGTTGAGTCACTATCAGGAGAGACCTAGACATTTAGGTTCTGGGTAAGATGACAGAATTTAAGCTGCTTCTCTGTGAAGGAGAAAAACAGCATAAGAAAAACTAGGTTTGAACACAACAAGAGAAATAGAAGGGCTTCAGAAATCTGTAGAGGAATTCAATGGCAGAACTCTTTTATGGTGAATCCTGGAGATTTGGCATTCAGGGACAGATTTTTTTGGTATGGGTGCTCACTTCAAACTAGGAAATATGTTCTGAACATTACTTCTGTGACAATTACCTCACCATACAATGACAATGATCTCATCTTCATTAATGAATATTTATTATGTTCCTACAGTACCTACGCCACTGTGCCCAGAAGACCTCTGTTACACACTTCTAATTGTTAGAATACAGTAAAGAAAATATTTAACCATTTCTTAATAAGCAAATGGATATTAGATGCACAAACTATTGGTGGTTTGACATTTGTAAGTATGAGTCAAGTAACCAAAGGTTTTTCTTCCAAATCTCTGGTTTATCCTCCATTAAGATCAATATTTTGTCAACAGGCAAAAAAGGGTTAGTCATGCTATCTGTTTGGTGCTGAGGATTGGATATACATCTTGTCATAGTTAGAGTTTCCATTGTTGTGAAGAGACACCATGACAAAGGCTACTTTTATGAAGGAATACATTTAATTGGGGCTGGCTTACAGTTCATAGGTTTAGTCCATTACCATAATGGTGAGAAACATAGCATCTGGCAGGCAGATAGGGTTCAGGAGAAGGAGCTGAGAGTTCTACATCTTGATCTACAGGAAGCAGGGGAAAAACTGAATGGCATACTTGGAATAGCTTGAGCATAGGAGACCTCAAAGCCTGCCCTAACAGTGATACACTTTCTCCAACAAAGCCACACCTCCTAATTAGTGCCACTCTCTATGGGCTAAGCATTCAAATACATGAGTCTATCAGGACCATACCTATAGACGAAACCACCACTGTCTTAATATATGTAGATCAGGATAGCTTTGAATGAACACACAGGGATCTACCGTTCTGTCTCTTGCATGCTAGGATTAAAGGCCTATACTGTCGTGCTCAGGTCAAAGTTCACTTTTATCAGTGTAACAATAATACAAAGGTTAACATTCCAAATATCCCTCCAATTATTTCCCTATTATCATGCAGTAAGCCTTTATACATAATTTAGGAATTGAGTATGATAGCTTACAAGTGTCAAAAACACTTCAGAGGGGAAGTTATGGCAGTAATGTCCTTTAATGATGTGGTTATTATTTCTCTTCTTTTAGTGGTGGCACTGAAGAGAGTACTTCTTGTTCATAGAAGAGCGTTATACTGATTAAGTTAGACAATCTACGTTATGGAAAAAATAGTTCAGTTGGCTTAGCCTAACAATGGTTCACACATCACTCATGCTGAGTCTCTTGATACAGAGCAGGTCTCCAAAGAAGCTGCCCTGTTTCATTGACTTGGACTTTCCAAGAACTACTGCTCCTTTACCATATTCTTGCTAACGTACTCATCTGTGACCACTGTGGCAAGTGGGCTATAAACTGGAATCACACTAGATGCTCATTAATATAACAGAGGGGATGTTACACACTTCCAGTCCCCCAGCAGCATTGCACATCCCTTGGCCAGAGTTGAGGAGTAAGGTGAGATTAGAAGTGGAGCACACCTGAAAGTCGATGACAAGGATGCTTTCTTATTGCTCTATATCAGGCCATTTGAACATCCAGGGCATTTTTTTTGTCTTTCTTTTTCTCTGTGAATTGGAAAAAAAATGCAATAAATGAGATAGGGTGATAGTAATTAAATAAACATGGGAAATGCCTCCTTGCTATTGAAATGATATTGCCACAAAGGTTGAAAGCAACAATTAACAGTTTATGAATGTTGTAGTTGCATGTGTTGCAGGGCATACTGGTGCATAACTGCAATCATATCACTATGGAGTCTGAGGCAGGAGGACTGAATTTGAAGCCAGCCTAAGCTACATAGTGTGCCCTGCCTTAAAAACAACAATCAAACAAACAAACAGGAGTGTTGCAAGTTTTAATGGAGACTAGCAATGTTTCTCTTCAAGGACTCTTTTCTTTGGCTGGGAGAACCATCATCTCCCAAAGATATATCCTTTTCTGTAAAATCAGTGACTATATTGTACTTCACATCAGCCTTACCAAGCCACAGAGGAAGACAATGCAGTCAGTCCGGTTGAGACCTGATAGGCTAGGGTCAGATATAAGGGGAGGAGAATCTCCACTATCAGTGGACAAGGGGAGCAGCATAGGGGAGAAGAGGGAGAGAGGGTAGGATTTAAAGGAGACAAAAGAGGGAGCTGTAGCTGGAATACAAAGTGAATAAATTGTAATAAATAAATAATAAAATAAAATAAATCTATTTTTATACTCTATAAACCTCTCCCAGATCCTCACTACACAGCTAATAATATCCTTTGTCTCTCAAAAAAAAAAAAAAAAAAAAAAAAAAAAACTGAGACAGAAACAATAACAACAAAAACTACAAACCAACAAAAATGAAACTTAAAATACCATTGAGCTCATTTTGTGCCATGAAGAATAGTTTATATACCCAGTGAGATGCCATTAGGGAAATAAAAATAAGAAACACAAAAACTAATGTTTTGTTTGTCATGGGTATCAACTGCAGATAGTTTCTTCCTTAGGGTTGTGACTTCATGTCCTTATCTCGTTTTCAGGCTTGGACCATGTCTGCTTTGAATCTGTGAAGGTCTTGCACATTCTCTCATAATATCTATAAGGTTATGTCTTGAAAACATAGTTTTCTTAGAGTCCTCCATCACCTCTGGCTCTTGCAATCTTCCTACCTACTCTTCATCATAAATCCTTAACCTTTTTTTAACTAAATTTTTATGTTTTATATTAATTACAGTTTATTTACATTTTATCCCAACTATAGCCCCCTCTCTCATTCCCTCCAAACCATACCATCCCTCCCTCATCTGCTCCTCTTCTGCCTCTCTCTAAGACTACTGATAGGGGAGGTCTTCCTCACCTTCCATCTGACCCTAGCTTATCAGGTCTCATCAGGACTGGCTTCAATGTCCTCCTCTGTGGCCTAACAAAGCTAGTCATCCTTCGGGGGGAGGAGGGAGGTCAAAGAGCCAGCCACTGAGTTCATGTCAGAGACAGTCCCTGTTCCCCTTACCAGGGAACCCGCTTGTATACTGAGCTGCCATGGGCTACGTCTGAGCAGGGGTTCTATATTATATCCAAATATGGTCCTCGGTTGGAGCATTAGTCTCAGAAAAGACTCCTGTGTCCAGATATATTTGGTCCCTGTGGAGCTCCTGTCCTCTCCATGTCTTACTAATTCCCTCTTCTTTCATATGATTCCCTGCACTCTGCCCAAGGTTTGGTTATGAGTCTCAGCATCTGCTTTGATACTCTGCTATGGAGAGTCTTTCAGAGGCTCCCTATGGTAGGCTCCTGTTCTGTTTCTTGTTTTCTCCTACTTCCAATGTCCATACCATTTGTCTAATGAAGACTGATCATCTTACCCCAGGTCCTCCTTCTTGTTTAGCTTCTTTAGGTGTATAGATTTTAGTATATTTATCCTATCTCCCTGATCCTTACTTAAGGTTTGATAAAGATATCCCATTAAGAACTGAGTACTCCAAAATCTCTTACTCTATGCACTTTGTCCAGTTGCAGGTCTCTATGTTAATTCTCATCTACTGCAAGTAGAAGCTTATTATATGTGTACCGAGCAAGACACTTATCTATAGGTTTCACAGCATGTCATTAGGATTTATTTTATGGCTTTGTTCCTTTAACAGAATCATACTTAGTGAGTTCTTTCTTGGAGCTGTACACTATCTATTCTCAGATTCGTGGCTACTAGAGCAATGCAGGCATGTGTTTTATGTCACTGAACGAGCCATAAATACACTCAGAAAATGGTTATTTACTACCTTTACATTTTTGCCATTGCTGTGTCAGAGTATCTTGCAGAGAGGTCACTTTTGGTTACGTGATATTATAATATTTTTTTTATTCATTCTATTTTGATTAGTATATAGTAGTATATATAAATCATACAGAAGGTGTTCTGTTTTAATGTTTTCTCCAAGTATATCAATTTTGTAATCATAGACTCTTTAAATAATTGAACCCTGAGTTGCAAAATGTTTATTACCTCGTTTGTTCTGAGTTTAGAATATTTCTCATTCTTTCCATATTTATTATGGTATGTGTGTGTGTGTGTCATAATATTTTGTCACAAAAATTTCTTAATGATTTATTTTATTTATTTTACTAGCAGATAATATTACTCAAAAGTTTGAGTTTCATCCTAACATTTTATATTAGTATTGCTGTGGCATTACTGGGAGAAACTAGGCTCAATTCAATTTTAGACTCAATTCAACTTTAGATTAAATGAACTTTTTCTTAGTATTAGCAGAAGGCTAGCATCCTTAGAGCCAATACACGAACATGCCATATCGAAAAGGGGTTAAGGTGGAGTTTTAAGGTTGATATCAGAATGATGTGTATTACAACTATTCTTAGAATCCACAGTGGCGCAGTAAAATTGTTTTATTTTACTCTGTTGTTTCTTACTTTCCTGCTTTATAATAATGAAATGATTATTGCATCCCTTTCCGATAGCAATATTGAGTTTTACAGAAGCAGAGACAACTGTTAATATTCCAATATTCTGTAATCTATTATCCTCTTCTTATCTCACTTGCAGGCAACTAGGGTATCCCAGGCATTTCAGCAGAAAAAGATATGAAGATCAAAAGATTAATAGATGGTTCCATATCAAGTTTCTTTGGGGGGAACTTTGTAATTATTTCAGATAAGAGCACTGAAATGATCAGTTCATTTCTGGGCAGGCAAAATCAGTGCTATCAGACAGGCTGTCACATCCTCACAGTATATAATTTTCTTTACCATATGTACTCTACTATAATCTTGTCTCTTGTATTCTACTTTTCTCTAGCTTTAAATAAGTGGTCACATTTGTTATTGAAATCTTAATGCTATGTATGAGCTTTGAAACAACCAATAATTCTTTTGAGTTTTGCTTACTTTATTTACTAGGATGTTCTTTATTTCCATCTCATTCTGGCAAACAAACTGATTTAACTTTTTTTTTTTTTTTTTTTAATAATAGCTAAGTAATACTCCATTGCAGGTAAACACCACATTTTCTTTTTTCGTTCATATTTATGTACCTACTCCTCTGCTTTTCTGCTTAATACCATTTTTTAAAACATTGTCTTAGTTAACATTTCTGTTGTTGGGAAAATATATCACATCATGGTAACCCTTATTAAAATAAACAAAAACATTTAATTGGTGCTGGCTTATAGGCTTAGTGATCTAGGTACCTATTGTTATGGTGGAATCATGGCAGGCATGGTACTGGAGAAGGATCCAGGAGTGTTTTACATCTGGATATGTAGGAAGAGAAAGACACACTTGGCCTGGCCTGAGCATTTGAAAGCTCAGACCCCAGCCACTGAAACATTTCCCACAATGCCATACCTACTACAACAGGCATATCTTCTAATAGTGCCACTCCCTAAGAACCAAGCATTCAAATACATGAGCCCATGAGAGCCATGCATATTCAAATTATCACACTTAGTAGATTGGGATTTTCTCCTCACTGTGTGTAGACTTTGGCATTATCTAAAGAAGATAATCACTTATTGTGTACATCAAAAAGTTATTACCAAATACTGGCCACACCCTTTGTAAGGGTACTAATAATTATTACTTGGATTCAACCATCTGCTTTTTAGGATATCAATATTTTTCAGAGAAGATTAACTGAGGGGAAAGATCCATTTTAAAAGTGGTAAACACCATCTTATGGTCTGCAAGATTAGGTTGAATAAAAGAGAGAAAAAGAGAAAGACAGAGACAGAGAGAGACTGGCAGAGAGAGTGAGAGAGAGAGAGAGTACATAGTGAGTACTGAAATTTCAATTTCTCTGATTCTGATTTTTTCTAAGAAGTTTCTACTTTGTTTTTTATTTATTTATTTTTATTTTTTTATTATTAGTTACATTTTATTAACTCTGTATCCCAGCTATATCCTGCTCCCTCCCACATTCCCTCCCAAATTCTCCCTCCCTCATCTTCTCCCTGCCCCTTTCCAAGGCCACTGATTGGGGAGGACCTCCTCCCTTTTCATCTGACCCTGTTTTGTCAGGTATCTTTAGGACTGGCTGAAAAGTCCTCCTCTGTGGCCTAGCAGGACTGCTCCTCCATTGTAGGGTAGAAAGGTCAAAGAGCCTGCCATTGAGTTCCTGTCAGAAATAGTCCCTGTTCCCCTTATTATAGGAAAACAATTCCTTACAAAGCTACCACGGCCTTCATCCAAGCAGAGGTTCTAGGGGTGTCAGTCTCAGAAAAGACCCCTGTGCCCAGATACATTTGGTCCTTGTGGAGCTCCTATCCTTTCCACATCTTACAAACTTCCCCTTCTTTCATATGATTCCCTGCACTCTTCCGAAGGTTTGGTTATGAGTCTTAGTATCTGCTTTGATACACTGCTAGGTTGAGTCTTTCAGGAGCCCTCTGCAGTAGGCTCCTGTTCTGTTACTTGTTTTCTCCTACGCCCAATGCACCTCCCATTTGTCTTTCTAAGAGAGGATTGATCATCTTACCCAGGGTCCTCTTTCTTGTTTATCTTCTTTAAGTATATAGATTTCATTATGTTTATCATATCTTATAGGACTATATGAATGAGTGTATACCATGTGTGTCTTTCTCTTTCTGGGATACCTCATTCAGAATGATCTTTTCTAGATCCCACCATTTGCCTGCAAATTTCATGATTTCCTCATTTTTGATTGCTGAGTAGTATTCCATTGTGTAAAAATACCACAATTTCTGTATCCATTCCTCCGTTAAGGGACATCTGGGTTGTTTCCAGGTTTGGCTATTACAAATAAAGCTACTACAAACATGGTTGAGCAATCAGCTCTCCAATAAAAAGACACAGACTAACAGAATGGGTGTGGAACATGGATCCAACATTCTGCTGCATCCAAGAAACGCCCCTCTGCAACAAAGATAAACACTACCTCAGAGTACAGAGCTAGAAAAATGTCTTTCATGCAAACAGACTCAGAAAACAAGCTGGGGTAGCTATCCTAATATCTAATAAAATAGACTTTCAACCAAAATTAATCAAAGAAGATGTGGAAGGGCATTGCATTTTCATCAAAGGAAAAATCCACCAAGAGGACATCACAATTCTGAACATTTATGCTCCAAATACAAGAGCGCCTACATTCATAAAGGAAACATTATTAAAACTCAAATCACACATAGATCCCAACACCTTAATAGTGGGAGACTTCAACACCCCACTTTCACCAAGGGACAGATCATCTAGAGAGAAGCCTAATAAAGAAATAAAGGCACTCACAGAGGTCCTAAATCAAATGGACTTAATAGATGTCTACAGAACTTTCCACCCAAACTCAAAAGAGTATACCTTCTTTTCATCACCTCTTATTTCTGATTTGCTGAGTAATCAGGGTCTTTTCAGCTTGCCTTTTCACTGAGGAGGGCAGTATCTCATGAACTGAGTTAAATAACACTTTTCTGCTTTAATTCACTTCTTATCAGCTCTTTAGTCATAGAACCAAGTAGCCAGTCTACATATTGTTATCATATTCTGATCTGTCATCCATTTGCTGTGCTATAATTCTCCCTTTTTTGATACATAGTAACTTTCTTTACATCTTCTAAATACTTTGCCTAAAAATTGCATACTTAGTTGCCAGTGTAGCAACTTTTATTTGCTTTCATATTCTATGGCTGGGATATTGTTTTCTAGCATTTTCCTTTCAATCTTACATCATTGCTGCTCAGTTTATAGCAATTAGAAAACTATTGTATTTTTTGCTGTTAAGTTTTAAATTTATTAAATTAATCTGATATTTTTAATTGGAGGGTCAAGACCTTTTTAGTGATCACTTCAGTAGCATTTATACTGAAGCTGTGACAATTAAGATAGGATTATCATGGACATTGTACAAAAATGTCATGCAAATTTCATGAAGTAGTCTGTATTTTCAAAGTCCATTCATACTTAGAATTATTTAAAGATATGTAGTGATTGTTCTTATTAATGTTAGTGATTAACCTGAAAGAACTTTGATAATTATGAGTATTTTCTGTGGTACCCGTAAAAAACATTTTGAAACTAGTGTTGTTTGTGGTGTTTTTGTTTGTTTGTTTACTTTAAGGGAGTCCTACTGAAATCAGGGACAAGGCAAGTATGACCAGTCTCTCCATATATCTTCAACATAGTTCTTGAAGTCCTTGCTAGAGCAATAAAAATTAAAGGACATCAAGGGTATTCAGTTGGGAAAGGAAGAAGTCAAAGTATTGCTATTTACAGATGATATGATAGTATCCTTGAGTAACCCCCCAAAATTTATTCAGCTGAAAACCCCTTCAACATAGTAGCTGGATACAAAATTAATTAAAAAAACAAGAAACAAACAAACAAACAAACAGAACAAATAAGTAGCCCACCTGTATCTGAAAGATAAAGGGCTGAGAAAGAAATTATGGAAACTACATCCTTTACAATAGCCACAAATAACATAAAGTACCTTGGTGTGACTCTTGCCAAACAACAGTATTTCAATCACAAACAACATTATAAATAAAAAGGTTCCCCATTTTACACTCTAGAACTGAAGATCAGAGGAAGTAGACAACATATCCAGCTCCGCTGAGGCAATGGGCATTACAGAGCTGTAAAATGCCTCAGGAGCACGCTGTTCAGAAAGAAGCAGACATCCTGACTTCACTGGAAAAATGTTGCAGCTTAGACAGCAATCTCACAAACTCACATTATTACAAGAGGGATGTGCATCTTGCTTAGATGGACAAACGTGATAGCTCCCACATCAGATTTACTCAATCCACAATGGTCTAGGCACTTTCAAAGAACAAATCAAAGAGATATGACAAAAATAACTACAGTAACAAATAATAGCTTTTGTCAACCAAAAAGTGAATTAAAGAATTGGCTAAATCATAAACCTCATATTGTAAAAGGAAAATAAGTATAGAGTATCGGGAAAAAATACAAAATGTTATTAAAAGAATTTTCCATTCCATTTTCTAATACAAGAAATAAAATATAATCCTTTGGATATATAATACCATATGTTTATCCTAGGTATATAAATACGACTGTCAGGCCGTCGTATGATCAAGCACTCTGCCTGTTGCCTGGAACAGATGATCACACAGCATGCACTCATAATAAAGGCAACCACATCTTCATTCATTTGGAATAGTTGGAATTTTTTTCTTAATTAACTAGATTTATTATGGTGGATACTTTCAGGGTACATATGTATATATATATATATATATATATATATATATATATATATATTTACTGTTGCTGTCATAAAATGCCATAAGGAGAGATTTACAGCAGAAATTTATATACAGATTGTCAGACAGGATCAGAAATTCAGCAGGTCTGCTGTGTAAGTCCAGCCCATGACATGCAGCCATTCCTGTCATGGTCTCTCTTCTACTTTTCTCATGGCAACAATGAATTGTGACTGAGGCATTTTGAATTTTGATCAAGGCATGGTCAGTTTGGTTAATGGAGAAGAGTTTTTCAGAAGTTGTATCATCACACTAAGGTGACTGGTACAAATGAAAGCCTAGAAATGTGTGGGAAGGAAATTGGTGTTCACTAATAGCAACACCTCCTGTTTGGTGGGGAGGCTGGGGATATACACAATGTTATCTGGTTCAGGCACAAGACTTTTCTTTACAATATACAGTGACAGTGTTGACTATTCCATGACTGTGTTTGAATGATACCATTACACAAGCCTAAAACATCTTCCCTGCACAAAAGTATAGGTCATTCTTGCACCTTTGTAGTTGCTTTTTTTAAGTGTTTGATTTCTTACCACTAATGCATTTCCAGAAGGGCCTGTTACTGGGGAGAGGATAGGAAGGCTGGAGAAAGACCACCCTTGTTTCCAATAGCAAAAAAAAAAAAAAAAAAAAAAAAAAAAAAAAAAAAATTAGCTTAGAAAACTGTTAGAAGATTGGGCTCCCTTCCCTCCCTTCAGCTTCAAGCAAAGATCTCCATACTTGGGCCACCTGCTGGGCCAGTGTAAGCAAACACAACTGGTACAGCCTAGGATTTTGTCAAGCTTCTCCAAGGACAGCAACCTATAATTTGAGCAAACAGAAAGGCAGTCCATGTTTTGACTAGGCAAATTGCCAAGATCCACAAGTTCTTGCAGCTTCAAAGCCTGGACAATGACAAATATTTTCAGTTTAATAACGTGCTGACTGATCACCACACTTTAATTGCCTTAGGAACATTCCACAGTGGAGTTCTAGCTCTAAAACTCTACAGTGACAGTACTGAAACTCCTAAGCAGAACTGCATCATTCTTGTTCTATTTTTCCAGTACTATCAACTTGTAATTACTCTGACTTATAGCTTAATCATTTCATACTTTCTAGCCATCAATGCATTCACTTAAAGCTAATATCGTAGCAGATAAATGTTTGGCAATGCTTTTAAGCACAATCATAAGTGTAATTAAAAAATGCTTCTCTTAAAATACATGCATTTCTCCAGTATCCCCTCTCAATCCATTCATAATGGTATAGTGAATTGCCTAATGTTACTGGATTTTAAAAATAAAATTTATTTAAAAGACTGAAAAGTTGCAATTTTACTTCATCGTAGACCAGGCTGGCCTTGAACTCAGATCTACCGGCCTGTGCCTCCTGAGTGCTGGGACTAAAGGAGTGTGCCACCAACTGTAGATCCTGAGATGCCAGTACTCAAGGGCTTGAGAGAGACTACATGGTGCTTGAATTCTGGGTTCTAATTGGAGCTTACCATTTCTGATCTTTGGGAAGGAAGAGGGTTGGACAATCAACCAGAAAGCCAGGATAGTGGAGTTTGTCTGTACATAGGATCACTGAGTGTCCCCATGACCAAGCTTGCTGCTGAGCATACCCAGGGATCATTTGACTTAATTGTCATGACAACCCAGAACTACTTTCTTACTTACATATGAGAAATTTAGACTCAGATCAGTCAGTCACTCCAGTCAGTCCAGGGTTCCATAGCTTGTTTTCAATGCAGATCCAGGATTCAATGCTAGCCTGGTTTGGGAGCTCACACCTTGTCACTTGGCCCAGTGACCCTGATGCCAATTGAATTACCCAAACTTGCACTGCACAAACAGGTTGTTCTCTGTGCAGATACACTGACATGCATACTATAGGTAAAATTGATTCTGTCTCTTGGGTGGTCTGGACATGATTCTCTCTTGACTATCTGCTCTGAAGCTCTTCTCCAATTTCCATGAGATCTCTCCCTTTTCCACTGAAGCATTCTTCTTGTGAAGCTGGGCAAACTGAGAGATGAACTGCTTTAAGTGCACCAGGGCTGCTTGATTTCACTATTCAAGACACTCACATGCCAGAGCCTTTAAGTGACCACCAGACAGGCAGATTCTGATCAGTAAAGGGAGAAAGACAAAGAATTTTTTTTGTCTGTGTTTTGTAGTTTCCATTAGCTTAACAGTCATCAAGAATAATGCTGACTCAGGACCTGAATTATCTCTTTCTCTGCTTGAATTCTTTCCTGTAGTGTACTGCCATCCTCTGCATGCCAGAAAGCATGAAGAGAGATCTCCATCTCATCTATCTATAAGCAAGGAAACAAATAGCTTATATCCTGTAGCAGGGAGCAATAGTGTTTATTGCTTGATAGAGGGCATTCAAGTCCTGGCTCTGACACTGCTGAGCTGTGTCCTTGAGCACCTCACTTAATCAAAGGCCCATCTTTCTTCTTCTGACAGTTGCAAATTTTAAGGCTGCCTCCCTGTGATGACTGTGGTCAGGGTGCCATAACACAGGCATGGGGAGCACTCAATGTCCTGCACAGCACTGGCACTAAGGTGGACTATGGACATTTCTGTGCCTGAGGTTTCCTTGACTTAGTGGTGTCATTATGGTGTTCTTATAAGTGGTACGTATTTTTGACATATTACCAGTCAAAAATGAGGGATGCCAAATTGAGTCTGTTAGCTTGGAGGAGTTTGAGCCAGAATAGCTGAGTTGAACTAGTCATTGACTGTTCAGAAAGACCTAGAAAGAGTGAGCTTATTCAACAGTGACTCACAGGGGAGGAAAACATTGTAGTCCTAGATTATGTTAAGCCAAGAATAGAATCTTCCAGGACTAGTCCTAGGATAGCAGAAGGAGACAGTAAGCATCAGAAACAACAACTACATCACCCAAATAAAAGACACATTTATATTTAGTCTGTTAAAAGGACCTTATTAAACATTCAAAAGAATATTCATTGCAACCTAGTAAACATTTTAAAACAGGAAAATCTCTAAACACATATTAATAACAAAGCAGAAATAGAGTATGTTACAGTTTTTTTTTTTTCTGTGTAATACAAAGCAGACATTTCAGTAACATTACCAGATCTATATGACAGTAAGGAGAATCAAACTGCAAGGATAAAACATGAGGAGTTTCAACGATGACCCAAGTCTAATAATGAGTATGTGAAAAAAAATCATACTCAGCTAATTTCTGTGAGTAACTAAGTGTGAATAAATAAATTTTAAAAGGTGTGGAATGTCATGGTTACATCTGAGGTTTAAAGTAGGTGATGGTCAAAGGATATAATAATCAAGCTCTTGTTTTCTTACCAGAGAGGTAACCCTTAATTCTTTAATTAAAAATTTAAGCCATTAATTTAATGTTGCTTCAGAATAATAGTATATATATATATATATACATACTATTATGTATATTATTATATATAATATATTACAATATATAATATATTATATAATACATATTATATAATATATTATATATTGTATTATATATATTATATAATATATATATTGGAATTTAGATCAGTAAAGAAGAAATCATAATCTTTTACTGACATTCTGCAAAAATTGAAGTTCTTATTTCTTATTATTTAGCACACTCCCTCCTTTACTAAGGTAAACAGAGTTGTAAGAGAAATCCCCATAATAAAATAGAAGCTACCATCAAAAGTCTCCCATCCAAAAAAACCAACCAAAAAAATCTCAGGGCCAGACAGTTTCAGTACAGAAGAAAGAGCTAACACCAAAACTCTTAAAAACTATTCCACAAAATAGAAACAGAAAGAACATTACCAACCTCATTTTATGAGTCCACAGCCACCTTGATACCTAAGCCACACAAAGACCCTACAATAAAAAGAGCTTCAAACCAATGTCTCTTATGAACATTGACACAAAAAGTATTCAATAGATTACTCACAAACTGAATCCAAAAATATATTAAAGGTATCATCCACCACTAACAAGCAGACTTCTTCCCAGGCATGCAGGGGTGGTTCAACATATGAAAAGCAAGCAGTGTAATCCACCAAATAGACAAACTGAAATTTAAAAAAACAAAACAAAACAAAACAAAAAACAACAACAGTTGATCATCTCCTTAGATGCCTACAAAATCTAACACTCATTCATGTTTAAAGTCTTGGAGAGATCAAGGATACAAGGCACATACCTAAACATAGCAAAAGGAATATACAGCAAGCCTACAGCCAACATAAAACTCAACGGAGAGAAACTTAAATCAATCCTAGTTAAATCAGGGACAAGGCAAGGCTTCCCACTCTCAACTTATCTCTTCAACATGGTTCTTAAAGTACTAGGAAGAGCAATGCGACAGACAGGTAAAGGAGATCAAAGGGATAGAAATTGGAAATGAAGAAGTCAAAGTATCACTATTTGCAGATGATATGATAATATACATGAGTGACACTGAAAATCCTACCACAGAACTCCTTCAGCTGATAAACACATTCAGCAATGTGGCTGGATTCAATATTAAATAAGAAAAATCTGAAACTCTCCTGTGTACAAAAGACAAGCTGGTTAAGAATGAAATTATGGACACAACACCTTTCACAACAACCACAAATAGCATAAAGTACATTGGTATAACTCTAACCAAGCAAGTGAAAGACCTGTTTCAAAACAAACATCTAGTTTTTGAAGAATGAAATTGAAGAAGATATCAGAAGATAGGAGGATTTCCCATGTTCTTGAATCGGTAGAATTAACATAGTGAAAATGGCAATCCTAACAAAAGCAATCTACAGATTCAATGAAATTCCCATCTAAATAACAACACATTTTTTTTTACAGACATTGAATGAACAATTCACAATTTCATATGGGAAAACAAAAACCAAGAATTCCTAAAACAATCAATAAAAGATCTTATGGTGGTATGTCTATCCCAGATCTCAATCTGTAATATAGAGCAACATTAATAAAACAGCATGGTTGTGGCATTATTATAGATTGGGAGATCAATGGAATTGAACAGAGGACTCAGAAAATAAACCCACACACCTAAAGAAACTTAATTTTTTTAAAAGATGTCAAAACCATACAATGGAAAAAGACAGCATCTTCAATAAATGGTGCTGATCTAACTGAATGTCTACATGTAGAAAATTGCAACTAGACCCATATTTATCACCCTGCACAAAGTTACATGCAAGTGGATCAAAGACCTCAACATAAGACCAGACACATAAAATCTGTTAAAAGAAAAAGTGGGGAAGAGCCTTGATCTCATTGGCACAGGAGACAACTTTCTGAACAGAACGCCAACAGCACAGGCTCAACTATTAAGATTGACAAATGGGAAACGGCACCTCATGAAATCGAAAAGCTTCTCTAAAGCAAAGGACACTGTCATCAGAGCAAAACAACAGCACACAGACTAGAAAAGGACCCAGGGTGTGATGATCAATCCTCATTTAGGAAGACAAATAGGATGGACATTGGATGTAGGAGCAAACAAGTAACAGGACAGCAGACTACCACAGAGGGCCTCTGAAAGACTCTACCAAGCAATGTATCAAAGCAGATATTAAGACTCATAACCAAACCTCTGGCAGAATGCAGGGAATCAAAACAGGGGAAGGAGATGTTAATACGACCTGGAGAGGACAGGAGTTCCACAAGGACCAACTATATCTGGGCACAGGGGTCTTTTATGAGACTGTTTCTGCAAACAAGGACCATGTATAGATGGAACCAACTGCCCCTGCTCAGATGTAGCCCTTGGTAGCTCAGTATCCAAGTGGGTACCCTAATAAGGGAAACAGAGACTGTTTCTGACATGAACTCAATGTCAGGCTCTTTGATCTCTGTCCCCCTCCCCCCAGGAAGGAGCAGCCTTGCTAGGCCACAAAGGAGGAGTTTGCAGCCAGTCGTAAAGACACCTGATAAACCAGTATCAGATGTAAGGGGAGGAGGTTCTCCCTTATCAGTGGACTTGGAAAGGGGCAGGGAGGAGATCAGGGTGGGAGGGTAGGATTGGGAGGGTAAGAATGAGTGGGATACAGCAGGGATAGAAAGTTAACAAACTGTAACTAATATTAAAAATTATTGGGGGCAAGATGGTGGTGCCAGGAGGACTCTCATTCTGAGCAACATCAGCAGGATCAGCACAGTGACCAGCAATCAGTACTCGTGGCCATAAAACACAGTCATTGTGTTTCCCAGGTGAGAGGATACCCCACAGTGGGGGATTCAATCAGCTTTTTACTAACCCGGTTAAACCACAAAAGAGATCCTGGTTCCACTAGATGCTTGGCTGCCGGCCGCCAGCCCCACCCCAGCCCAGAGCCACAAGCCAGTGTCTCTGGTCACGGTCCCAGACTGAAATGTGCACACCACTCTATAAGAGACTGGAATTTTCAGTCGAGAGATAACCCCACTGTACAGGAAATGATTGGGACTGACCTTTGGTTAACCAGACATCCCCTGGAAAAGACTCGGGTTCCACGGGCACCCCAGGAGCCAGCCCGGAGCCAGGGTTGGGGACCCAGGCTCCAGCACAGAGCCCTGCCTGCCTGTGTGCCTGATTCGCCGCCTGAGATAGAACTGTGGGCACCAGGGCACCAGCGAATGAGTTTCACTGTCCAGTGCAAACACACAGGGAAGGAAATGGCTGGTCTGATCTCAGAGCACTCAGCCAACACCCCCACCCTGAAAAGGTCTTGGGAAAATTACCCACTTTAGGCAGACACCCAGGCTCCCAAAGGCCAGAAAGGCAGACACAGGCAGTTTCTGCACGCCAGACAGCTGGCGGAGACTGAGCCGCCATCACTCAGCTGTGCTCCAGACACAGGCAGATTCTGTGACCAGCCAGCTGGCAGAGACTGAGCAGTGCGCACCAGGGCAAAAAAAAAAAAAAAAAAAAAAAAAAAGAGAGAGAGAGACTGGGAGTCCCTGTCTCCAGAGAATCCACAGAGCAGGAAGGAAACTGTACTGACTTAAATCACCCAATCCTTTTCTGGAAAAAGTCTAGCTGACCAGTGGGGTCAAGCCGCCATCAATAAGCTGTGCTCCAGACACAGGCACAAACAGTTGCTGCGCGCCAGATGTCCAACTGGGCAGCTGATCATTAAATTTACAGCAAGAAACCCAGAAACAGGGCAGCTGTCCTCAGGACTTCCCTGGGTGAGAGGAGAATCCTCTCGACTAACAAAGACCACAGTTAACACTCAGGTCTCTATCTCTGAGGTGAGCAGCAGCAACTCCTAAAAAAACGCCAGCCATCCAGGGACTATACCCAAAAAGCTAAGAAGACATCCTTCAGGAAAAACCAGCTTTCTGCAAAGGGGATTCTCTCCACAACAGGATCCCCAGGAACCACCAGAAAATAACCCTAAAATAACCCTAAGATAGCAAAATGGGTAGAGGGCAGTATAAAAACTCAAGCAACAAAAGACAGAGCAATATGGCATCTCCAGAACACAGTTACCCAGGGGCAAGTAGCTCTGGATATCCCAGCATAACTGAAATCCAAGAAGATTATCTAACAACTATGCTCATGAAGATGATAACAGAGGAAACAAATAAGATACGTAAAGACATAGAGGAAGATAAACTCAAACAGAATATTGCCATCCTTAAAGAAATAGAGGAAGCTGCAGCCAAACAGTTTCTAGCCTTTAGAAAGGAAATGCTTAAAGCACTGAATGAAATAAAAGAAACAGAGTTGAAGGAACTAAAAGAAAAACAGGAAAGTACAATCAGACAGGTGAGGGAAGTAAACAAAACAACTCAAGACCTGAAGATAGAACTGGAAAAATTAAAGAAAACACAAATGGAGGAAATAATGGAGAGGAAGAATCTAGGGAAGAAAACAGGAACTACAGAGGTAAGCATAACCAACAGACTACAAGAGATGTAAGAAAGAATCTCAGGTGTAGAAGATACAATGGAAGAAATCGATGTATCTGTCAAAGAAAATGTTAAATCCAAAAAATTCCTGACACAGACCGTCCAAGAAATCCAAGACAATATGAAAAGACAAAACCTAAGAATAATAGGTATAGAGGAAAAAGAAGACTCCTTTCTACAAGGTCCAGAAAATATTTTCAACAAAATCATTGAAGAAAATTTCCCTAAGTTAAAGGAGAGGCCAATTAGAATACATGAGGCCTACAGAACACCCGACAAATTTGACCAGAAAAGAAAATCCTCCTGCCACATAATAATCAAAACAGTAAGTATACAGAACAAAGAAAAACTACTAAAAGCTGCAAGGGAAAAGGTCAAGTAACATATAATGGCAAACCCATTAGAATCACACCTGACTTTTCAACAGAGACTATGAAAGCCAGAAGGGCCTGGACAGATATCATGCAGACCCTAAGGGAACACAGATGTCAGCCCAGGCTACTATACCCTGCAAGGCTATCAGTCCTCATAGAAGGGGAAAACAAGATATTCAATGATAAAAACAAATTTCAACAATACCTACAAACAAATCCAACATTACAGAAGACACTGGAAGGGAAAATACAACCCAAGAAAATTAGCTTCTTTCAAGAAAACACAGGAAATAATTAACCTTACTACAGTAAAAAAAAAAAAAAAAAGACCAACCATGCACACAACCTGATGACCACAGCCAACAGCAAAATCAAGGGATCTAACAGCCACTGGTCATTAATCTCTCTCAACATCAATGGACTCAACTCTCCAATAAAAAGACACAGATTAACATAATGGATACGTAAACAAAACCCAGCAATCTGTTGCATACAAGAAACACACCTAAGACACAAAGATAGGCATTACCTGAGGGTAAAGGGTTGGAAGACGACTTTCCAAGCAAATGGACACAAGAAGCAAACAGGAGTAGCCATTCTAATATCTGATAAAACAGACTTTCAACCAAAATTAATAAAAAGAGATGGGGAAGGACACTTCATACTAATCAAAGGAAAATTCCCCCAGGAAGACATCACAAACCTGAACATCTATGTCCCAAATACAAGAGCACCCACATTTGTTAAAGAAACATTGATAAAATTTAAACCACATATAGATCCCACACATTAATAGTGGGAGACTTCAACACCCCACTCTCAACAAACGACAGGTCAACAAAACAGAAATTAAACAAAGAAACAATGTCTCTTGCAGAGGTCATGAATCAAATGGACCTAACAGACATTTACAGAATTTTACACCCAAACACAAAAGAATTTACCTTCTTCTCAGCACCTCATGGAACCTTCTCCAAAATAGACCATATAGTTGGTCACACAGCAAGGCTCAACAGATACAAGAAGATTGAAATAATCCCTTGTATCTTGTCTGATCACCATGGAATAAAGCTGGACCTCAACAATAACAGAAATAGCAAAAAGCCTACACACACATGGAAACTGAACAACTTTTTCCTAAATTACAGTTGGGTCAGGGAAGAAATAAAGAAAGAAATTAAAGTTTTTCTAGAAATCAATGAAAATGAAGACACAACATACCCAAACTTGTGGGACACAATGAAAGCAGTGCTAAGAGGAAAGTTCATAGCACTAAGTGCCTTCAAGAAGAAATCCGAGACAGCTCATTCAAGCGCCCTAATGGCTCACTTAAAAACCCTAGAAAAAGAAGAAGCAGACACACCAAGAAGGAGTAGACAACTGGAAATAATCAAACTCAGGGCTGAAATCAATCAATTGGAAACAAATAAAACAATTTAAAGAATCAGTGAAACCAAGAGCTGGTTCTTTGAGAAAATCAACAAAATCGACAAACCCTTAGCCAAGCTAACTAAAAGGCAAAGAGACACCACTCTAATTAACAAAATCAGAAATGACAAAAGGGGACATAACTACAGACACTGAGGAAATCCAAACAATCATTAGGACTTACTTCAAAAGTCTATATTCCACAAAATCTGAAAATCTAAATGAAATAGACAATTTTCTTGATTGATTTGACTTACTAAAGCTGAATCAGGATCAGGTAAATCAACTAAATAGATCTATATCCCCCAAAGAAACAGAAGAGGTCATCAAAAGTCTCCCATCCAAAAAAAGTCCAGGACCAGATGGCTTCAGCGCAGAATTCTACCAGACCTTCAAAGAAGAGCTAACACCAATTCTGTTCAAAGTATTCCACAAAATAGAAACAGAAGGAACATTACCAAACTCATTCTATGAAGCCACAGTCACCTTGGTACCTAAACCTCACAAAGACTCAACAAAGAAAGAGAATTTCAGGCCAATCTCCCTTATGAATATTGATGCAAAAATACTTTAACAAAATAATTGCAAACCGAATCCAAGAACAGATAAAAATATTATCCACTATGACCAAGTAGGCTTCATCCCAGGTATGAAGGGGTGGTTCAGTATATGGAAATCCATCAATGTGATCCACCATATTAACAAACTGAAAGAAAAAAAAAACACATGATAATCTCCCTAGATGCTGAAAAAGCATTTGACAAAATCCAACATCCATTCATGTTTAAAGTCTTGGAGAGATCAGGGATATAAGGCACATATCTAAACGTAGTAAAGGCAATATACAGCAAGCCTATTGCCAACCTCAAACTTAACGGAGAGATAAACGGAGAGAAACTCAAAGCAATCCCACTAAAATCAGGGACAAGACAAGGCTGCCCACTCTCTCCATATCTCTTCAACATAGTGCTGGAAATCCTTGCTAGAGCAATAAGACAGTTGAAGGAGATCAAGGGGATACAGATTGGAAAAGAAGAAGTCAAATTATCACTATTTGCAGATGCTATGATAGTATACCTGAGTGACCCCAAAAACTCTACCAGGGAACTCCTACAGCTGATAAACACCTTCAGCAAAGTGGGCGGGTAAAAAATTAACTCAAAAAAAAAAAATCAGTAGCACTCCTGTATACAAAAGACAAAAGGGCTGAGAAAGAAATTAAGGAAACAACACCCTTCATAAAATCCACAAATGACATAAAGTTCCTTGGTATAACCCTAACCAAGCATGAGAAGATGGAAAGATCTCCCATGCTCATGGCTTGGCAGGATTAAGGTAGTAAAAATGGCCATCTTACGAAAAGCAATCTACAGATTTAATGTAATCCCCATCAAATTGCAAACACAATTCTTTACAGAAATCGAAAGAAAAATTCTCAACTTCATATGGAATAATAAGAAACCCAGAATTGCTAAAACAATCCTCTACGATAAAAGAACTTCTGGAGGTATGTCCATCCCTGATCTCAAGCTGTACTATAGAGCAACAGTTATAAAAACTGCATGGTACTGGCATAGAAACAGAATGGTTGATCAATGGAAACGAACAGAAGACCCAGAAATAAACCCACACACTTATGGACACCTGATTTTTGACAAAGGTACCAAAATCATACAATGGAAAAAAAAGCATCTTGAACAAATGGTGCTGGTCTAATTGGATGTCTACATGTAGAAAAATGAAAATAGATCCATACATATCACCCTGCACAAAACTGAAGTCCAAGTGGATTAAAGACCTCAACATAAAACCAGACACATTATATCGGCTAGAAAAAAAAGTGGGGAATACCCTAGAACTCATTGGTACTCGAGAGAACTTCCTGAACAGAATACCAACAGCACAGGCTCTGAGAGTAACAATCAATATATGGGACCCCCTGAAACAGAAAAGCTTCTGTAAAGCAAAGGATACTGTCATGAAAACAAAGCGACTGCCTACAGATTGGGAAAGAATCTTCACCAACCTGACAGAGGACTCATATCCAGTATATATAAAGAACTAAAGAAGCTGAAAAGCAGCAAACCAAGTAATCCACTTAAAAAATGGGGAACAGAGGTAAACAGAGAACTCTCTGTAGAGGAATATCGAATGGCTGAGAAGCATTTAAAGAAATGCTCAACCTCGTTAGCCATTAAGGAAATGCAAATCAAAACAACCCTGAGATTTCACCTTACACCCATCAGAATTCTCAAGTTGAAAAACTCAAGTGACAACACATGCTGGAGAGGTTGTGGAGAAAGGGGAACCCTTCTTCAATGCTGGCGGGAATGTAAACTTGTAGAACCACTTGGAAATCAATCTGGTGCTTTCTCAGACAACTAAGAATAGCACTTCCTCAAGATCTAGCCATACCACTCCTAGGCATATATCCAAAAGAGGCTCAAGTACACAAAAAGTACATTTGCTCAACCATGTTTGTAGCTTCTTTATTTGTAATAGCCAGGAGCTGGAAACAGCCCAGATGCCCCTCAACTGAAAAATGGATGCAGAAATTGTGGTACATCTATACAATGTAGTATTACTCAGCAATGAAAAATAAGGAAATCATGAAATTTGCAGGTAAATGGTGGGACCTGGAAAGGATCATCCTGAGTGAGTTGTCCTAGAAACAAAGAGACACAATTGGTATATACACACTCATATAAACCTACAACATAGGATTAACTCACTAAAATCGGTACATCTAAACAAACTAAGCCAAAGAGGCGATCCTAACTAAAACGCTCAATCCCCATCCTGAAAGGCAAGGAGGATGGACATCAGAAGAAGAAGAAAACAGGAACCAACCTAGGAATCTGCTACAGTGGGCCTCTGAAAGCCAGAAGAAGAAAATAGGAAACAACCTAGGAACCTGACACAGAGGGCATCTGAAAGCCTCTTCCCTGCAGACTATCAAAACAGATGCTGAGCCTGATGGCCAACTGTTGGGCAGAGTGAATGGAATTTTATGTAAGAAGTGGGAAATAGCAAGAGCTTGAGAGGACAGGAACTCCACAAGGAGAACAACAGAACAAGAAAATTTGAACACAGGGAACTTCCCAAAGACTCATACTCCAACCAAGGACTATTCATGGAGATAACCTAGAACTCCTGCACAGATGTAGCCCATGGCAGTTTAGTGTCCAAGTGGCTTACATAGTAATGGGAAGAGGGAGTGCCTCTGACATAAACTGATTGGCCTTCTCTTTGATCACCTCTCCCTGAGGGGGGAGCTGCCTTACCAGGCCACAGAAGAAGACAATGCAGCCATTCCTGATGTGATCTGTGAGACTAAGATCAGAAGGAAGGAGAGGAGAACCTCCCCTCTCAGTGGACGTGGGGAGGAGCATGCATGCAGAAAGGGAAGGTAGGGTGGGATCAGGAGGGGAGAAGGGAGGTGCTTATGGGGGGATACAAAAGGAATAAAGTGTAATTAATACTACTACTACTAATAATAATAATAAAAAAAAAAATATTAAAAATTAAAAAAAAATCCAGCTATACTGCTCCTAGGCATATACCCAAAAGATGCTTTATCATTCAAGAAGGACATTTGCTGAACTATGTTCATAGCAGCTTTATTTGTAATAGCCAGTATCTGGCAAAAACCTAGATGTCACTCAATGGAGGAATGAATACCGAAAATTTGCTACATTTATAAAATGGAATACTACTCAGCAATTAAAAACAAGGAATTCATGAAATTTGCAGGCAAATGGATGGAACTGGAAAAGATTATACTTGGTGAGTTAACCCAGAAGCAGAAAGACACTTATGGTATATACTCACACATGAGTGGATATTAGCCATATAATATAAGATAAATATACTAAAATCTACAGTGCTGAAGAAGCTAAACAACAAAGAGGACCCTAAAGAAGTAGCTTAATCCTCATGCAGAAGGGCAAACAGGATAGACATTGGAATTAGTAGATGACAAGGAACAGGACAGGGGCCTTCCACCGAGGACCTCTGAAAGACTCTACCCACCAGGGTATCAGAGGAGATACTGAGACTCAGCCAAACTTTGGGCAGAGTGCCAGAATCATTATGGAAGAAGGGAAGATACAAAGACCTGGAAGGGACAGGAGCTCCACAAGACAAACAACTCTTGTTTTGTTTTTTTTTTTTTTAATATATATATAACTCTAAGCTTTGAATTTTCTGATGTAATATAATACTTTTGAATGTTTTCTCCCACAGGGGATTCATATTTAAACTATCCACATTAAACAGCCAAGTGTAGCAATATATCTTTAATGTGTTGTAAAAAAACTAACTAAAAATTAGCATTTTCTCAGAAATAAGCTAATTTCTTTAATTAGCTTATTTTTAAAAAGGAAAGAATTCTGAATATTTCTCAGGTATTTTTAAAATAAATAAAGCCCTGAGGATGTGTTTACTTCAATTGTTTTAATATGTTCCCAAATGTAGATTTGTATTGAAGTCATACACTATTTTGACAACTACTTCTTAGTAAAAGTCTTTTATTAATAAGAACACAAATTATACAGTAAGACCTGACATCATAGATGGAGGGAGTGAAATCTGGTAACAAATTTACTCAAGGAACCCTAATCTAAAGCATACAAAAGAATATCTCCCTCATCATATTGAATAATCAAACCAAACAAGTGCAGAAAACAGCACTTTAATCTCTGTATTAGGATATGTTTTAGGCTATATAGCGATTTGTGGAATTTATTGTATATATATATTTGTTTATTGTTCCTTGAATTATATGTTTATACTATTTCAAATATTTTATCATCACTTTTCTATCTCAAATAATTAAAAGTATGTTATTTAACATTTACAATTTAAAATTAAGACTTCAACAAAGTATTCCTGTGACAGATTTTCTGTTGGAATACATCATCAAAATTTTTCAACCGAAGTATTAAAATATGAATTTACAATATAAATGAAAAGAATTTAATGTTATCAAACATAGTTATTAAGCTGCTATATTTTTAGAATACATAGCCCACTAAAACTATAATTCTGCATAATTCTTCTGGAAAGCAAGAAAGTATGAATACATTATTCATACTTTTATTTATACTTTTATTTAGACTATGATTTCTTTTTCTTAAAGCAAAGGAGAGAATAAAAGGATGAGATAAAGAAAGTAAAATTACAAAACTTACACTGCCAATGTCTGCCAGTTTCTATCGGCATTTGAAACTATCTCTAATACTTAAATTCATGACAATAATTTTAAAAGTATCCACCAGGGTATTGAAGGAGATGCTGAGACTCATTTCCACATTTTGGGTGCAGTGCTGGGATCCTTATGGAATAAGAGGGAGATAGAAAGATCTGGAGGAGTCAGGAACTCCACAGGGAGAACAGCAGAGCCAACATATCTGGGCCCAGGGGAGCCTTCAGAAACGGAAACTCCAACTAAGTCCATGCACGGAGAAAACCCAGAACCCCTGTTCAAAGAAAGCCTGTTGGCTTCTCAGTTTCCAAATGGGTTCCCTAGTAAGAAGTCCAGGGGCTGTCTCTGACCTGAACTCAGTGGCCAGCTCTTTGATCATCTCCCCCTGGGGGATACAGCCTTGCCAGGCCACAGAGGAAGATGGTGCACGCAACCTTGATGAGGCCTTATAAACTAGGGTCAGACAGAAGGGGAGGAAGTCCTCCCCTATCAGGGGACTAGGGAAAGGACAAAGGAGAAGAGGGAGGATGTTTCAGACTGGGATGAGATGAGGCAGGGGTCAGCAGTGGGGATACAAAGTGAAAAAACATTATAATAAGGAAATACATATATATGAAATTAAATTTAAAAATAAGAAAATCAAATTATATACTTTAACACAAAATAACAAGTAAATATTTCAAGAGGTAAAATATGAAGTAAAATAATCACTATGCTCTGTGTATTGCTATCAAATTGTAGTTAAAATCAATGGTATCTTTAAAACTTACTCTGTGAGTACTAAGAATGAGAATGAGTGTCATGTCAAATTCATGTGAAAAATGTCATATGCATCTGGGCCTGTCGCCTTTCTTCCTTCTCTGTCAATGGATGTTCAAGTACATGCCTGTAAAGGCCAAAGACTCTGGAGAAGCTGGAGTCAAGTAGAGGAAAGTTTAAGGGCAGTGGGGGACTTGGATGCAATCCCACAGTAAATCTCTAAAGACATTCCTGAAGCAATCTGTCAATGGTAAATTCATGTGATTTTAACTAATTGTATTTCAATTTTCAGGTGTACTTTTAAAAATGTTTTAAATCATTTATATTTTCAATACACCGTACTACAGGATTTACATTAAGGGGAAAAACATTCTAAAATATTTACCACTGTCTACAAAGAAAATAAATATTTAAACATTTTATATATTGATAGTCTTTCTAATTATAAAGGGTTGTAATCCATTAATAATAAACAAATTTGTCTTTTTTCTCAATGTAATTAGTGTCAAACTTAGATGCATCTATTTCAGAAACCTCATCAGATGCATCTCTTACACTGTCATGTCATGCTCCAAGTTATCTCATCAGATTTATAATATCTAATGTTTTAAGATTATGCATTTTTTCATTTAATACCTTTTATTTCATTTTGTTTAACACTATTGTTTCCTTTTCAGAATTACTCTTGTTGTTTGAGATTTTAATTATCTCACCCCCCCTTTCCATTTCTTCTCTCTAAATCCTCTCATATACCTTTTCTTGTTCTCTTTCAAATTCATGGTCTTCTTTTTTCTTTAGTTTTTGTAAAATGCACTGTATATGTATTTATATGTGATATATATAAATATACATATATATTTCTAAATACATAAATATAATCTACTCTGTATAAAGTAACTTGCACTTATGTAGCCAAGGCTAAGCACTTAATAGTAGTCTTCTTATTTCTACCACTCCCAGCACTCCTGAGCTCCCTGTGTCTTTAACAAACCTCTTATTGAATGAAACTAAGGCTAATTTCCCTTTGCTTTTAGGAAATTATTTCAATTTTATGTTTGCAAGAATGAAAGTTATTTTAATCACCAATTGAAATATGAATTTTTGGTTGGGTTTTACAAGGAAGTTGTACTTTTAATGTATGTATTTTGATTTAATAAATACTATGGTATTTAATGTTTCCAAAGAGATACAAGGAAGCAATTTGACCAAGCTGGACAAATCACAACAAATAAAACTAGAACTTGGTGTTTACTAAAATGTTTCACCATCAAGACTATGTATCTGACATAATAAATCCATGTTGCTTTACTTTACCAAGTTGCTATTACTTTTTTATAGCCAAAATATAAAAATATTATGACCATTATACTATTTGTGATCGTAACTTCCGTCTTCCTGAAGATCTTGAAAGAATTTTACCAATGAGTTTTCTAGGGTAGCCCTTAAGTACTATGAGCTGGGTGGTGTAGTGAATAGGAATTTATTTTCTCACAGTTCTGAAAGCCAAAGTTTGAGATCACACTACTAGTTCCTGCTCAGGACTCTGAAATGAATCTGCCATGTTCCTCCTAGAGTCTGGGAGTTTGTTGGCATATGTGCAAGTTCTTTGGATCATAAAATACCACTTAAGTCTGTCATCATTTTATATGGCATTCCTCCATATGTGTCTATCTCTGTTCCTTAATTTCCCTTTATACAAGAGTTCACACTAAAGAATATTTTAGCATTATTATCTCTGTATGGACTCTATTTCTAAATAAAATCAGAGTCTGACGTATAGGAAATGAAGATTCATCCCACTGGGGCAAGCTACAGAAACACAGTAATATCCTTTCTTGTCATGGTGGGATTTGTCATGGCAGTTTCTTATTCTCTAGACTCGTATCCTGACAACCATTGTGAAAACCTGCAGAACTCACTCTCATACTGAAGTTTTCATCAGATTCATTCCTGTACTTCCTAGCTAACTCCTATCATTTCCTGCTATGATTTATAGCTTTTAAAGTAATTTTGTACTTTTCTAGACAGGCTTTCCTGAGATATTTCACTGAGTTTCTCTTGGAAGCAAAAAGTAGTGTAGATAGTTGTTCATGTAGCAAGCAACATTACTGAATAATGGGTTCTTCTCAAAGGCAACAGCATTGCATCTTTGTGAAAACGTATTTCTCTTTCAAGGAAGTGGAAGTTATTAGTGACAACCTAGGGAATATGAAATAGTTTATCAGGTCAAAGACCTCATTCACTGCACAAATGTTTCCACTTTACTATTCAAGTATGCATTCTTTCCTCTATTAAAGTGTTTGCTTTAACCAAAATATCCATTGCAGTTGCATATCAATCTTATGTGCATCTTTATTGCAAGGTACTGGAAATGCTTTAATGTAATGTCATACTCTACAGGACACATATTACAGCAAACATGGGGGCTCTATGCTCTCTGCATGTTCAGAAGTAATATTAGACTTTAAGAAGTTACCTACAGGGATACAGAGATGATTCAGTGGTTAAGAGCACATGTCGTTTTTGCAGAAGACGGAAATATAATTCCCAGAACCCACAGTCATATTGAAAATAACATCCACAACTAAAATTCCAAGAATCCAATGTTCTCTTATGATTTATGTGTGGTTACCAGGCACATACATGGTGCACAGACATACAAAAATTCATAAGACTCATATAATAAAGCAAAATAAATAAAAAGTATTTATATATATTCTGTGTGCATTATTTCTTTGTCTTAAAAAAGAGAAGGGACAAAGTATTCTGTCAACTGAAATTTAAAACTGATAATCCTGCAATAACAAAGTTAAGCTGAAGGTATTGCATGAGGATAACATGTTCAAGCCCCCAAAATGTAAAAAAAAAAAAAAAAAAAGAAAAATACTAAACTTGTCAATACAGTTAAGTGTAGAATCTATAGATTACTAAAAAATATGATTATTATTTTGGGCTAAAGGAATTCTAGGTTTGACTTATGTCTCAATGGTAGAGCCCATGACTAGCATGAGTGAAGACCTATTCTCAATCCCAGGCACTAAAGTAAACAAAACAAAACAACAAAAATGGAAATCAACTCCCTGGCCATAGGCAAAGCACATTGTTGGTCAGGGACAGAAGAGATGACCATTCTTGTTTCATCCTATGTTGATGACTGTCTTGGTGGCCAAAGGTTTTTATGCCTAGGACACAGAAAATTGAAATCAAATGAAATGTAGGCAGTACACATAGGAGGAGGAAGACAGACAGAGACATTTGGACAGCCAGGCCACCTTCAGACCTGTATGTCAGAACATTAACAGGCAGGTCTTAGACACTCACTTGCTCCTACACCACAGCAAGGATGGAGGATGTCATCAGGGGACTCAGCATGGTCAACCTGCGGGAGGAGCCACCACAATGTGCAAGTGGTGGCCAAAAGGGAAAAAATGAGACATGGTGCAATTTGAGCATTACGAAGAGAGACAGAACTGGAGACTCAAGTATTTAGAGGATTAGCCTGGTGTAAGTGGCCAGTCATGCCACCTGGGGCCTTGGTGAGGTCCCAGCAAGAGTTGCTGCTAAGAGCCATGTCTGTGCCTGTGACTTTGCAATGTCAGGGGTTGGTGTTGATGTTTGTGACTTGCATTACCACTAGAGAACAAAGAGACATCAGTGATAGGGGTAGCCCCTGGGGACAATTTGGATGTCCAAGAGTTGTGAAAAACTGGTCCTGCCCCTCACTGGCTGGAGCAGTCTGAAGAAGTGGTACCACTTCTCACCTGAGTAGGCATAGTGCCTCACGCAAACATCAGAGTGGAGCTACTCTCTGTGTCAGAGGTGTAGGTGAGCCAGCTCAGAAGGCATGAATGGGAGAGCTGACCCTGCCATGGGTTTGCCATGGGATGGGCATGGGCACAGAGGTGATATCCTCCTCCCACACCCCTCACCACCTCTGGCAGTTATGAAAGCTAACCATAGGGTCATGAGAGCTGGAGAGCTATCCCAGACCCTTGCAGGATGCAGTGCTTGGGAGAGCAGACACTAGACCTCACCTGAGAAGCACAATAGAACTAGTCCTGGTGGAGTGGGCACAGATGAGCCACCCTGAGAGCAAGAATATGCGAGATCTGACCACAACACTATTCTGCTGTGGTGCTACACTCCCTCTGACACCTTCAGTAGTAGGGAGAGCTGGCTCCAGGGAATGAGAGGAGAGCTACCTTGCCCCCTCACTGGATGTAATGCTTGAGAGAGCAGGACTTGTACATTGCCTGGACAACACAGTGAAGCTGACCCTGTTGGCAAAGGCATGGGTGAGCCAGCCTCAAGGATGTTAGGGCTGAAGAGATGGTCCTTCCTCCTGCTGATGGTGACATTGGGTGTTCTAGCAGGAACAGTGCTAGAATGGTCACTTGGTGGTGTGTGTAAAGGAGAGCTAACATGACGACCAGCTCAGCTACCACCCAGGCCCAGATCCAAGGTTGTGAGTTGGCTCACCACAAAAATTATATCATCTGCAAAGCGTTGGGACGCACAAAAGGCTATTCATATGTACCAAAAGCTGCAGGATCTCCATGACACAGAGCAACAAAAGGATAAACGGGAAGAGTCCCAGTGAGGATCCAATACTGATGGTGTTGCAGAAGCCATGGATCTCGAATAGACCAATGACTCATTGAAATGAACATTTGCAAGTCAAGAAGTGTGGACATAGATATATTATGGATCATATTGTGACATATTACAACTTCCATGATGAAATGTTTTCTAATCTATTTTATTGTTGTTTGTTTGTTTGTTTACTTGTAAACTTATTATATTGGAGAGAGGTTGCAAGGGTGAGGAGCAGATATGAGGGGATGGAAAGATGAGTGGAATGTAAAACTCACAAAGAATCAATGAAAAGTTTTTAAAAAAAGGAAATAAAGATTTTTTTTTTTTGGTTTCTGGAATAACAAAATTAATATAAATTATGTGATCCAGTTTGCTAGTTTATGAATGTAATAGAAGTCTCAAGTAAAAAAGTCATCTTTAATTTTTTTCTATGAATAAAAACACAGAAGAAAACATTAAAATGAAAAATATTCCTTATAGCTGGTCTTTGGCTACTTTGTGGGTTCTTCTTTCTTCCATCCTTCTCCAACCTTATTATTGTACCATTTCCAACCCCAAGCACTAGAAAGGTGAGAAAAAAAAGAATAAAGAGGAAAAGAAAGAGATCCCTGAATAAAGCTAGGAGTCAGAAAGGAGGAGATGTTATCAATAGAGTACTTTCTGTTGATTAGGGGTATCTATTTCCTTGGGGCAAGTTTTATCTTCTCCATGAGGATAGCTAATTTTTACTTTTTGTTATTTGTTTCTTCACACACAACTACTAACAAACCATGAGCAGCAACAACAAACTACACACCAACAATATACACCACTTCTTCGGTCCCTAGCATTTATATGTCCTCTGAAAACTCTCCATAATCCCAAGTGTCAAATAATTGAGAAGCTATCTGTTGCTGGCAAAATCACTCCTCTGCTAGAGCATGAGGCAAATCATACTCACCTGCTGTGCGCAGTCTGAAGCAGCACCATGCTGATTAAAATGAAACATATACTTACAGCATTTCTTTGTTTTTATTTTAGAAACCAAACATCCCCATTTATCACTAAAATTTTTAGCATTAATGTTCTTCAATATTGGAGTGTTAATGATAATGATAAAACTAATACTCTTCTTTAATGTAAAAATGCCTGCTTCTCCTTTCCTAATATTATTTTGTCAGCATTCAATTCAAAAGCGACTCAAATAATTTATATTTGTAACAGAAATTTTGTTTCAAATCCTGAGATATTTCTTTGTGTCATCCTGTTTTTGCTTAATTTGTTAATATATCCCAATACCATACCTTAAAGTGATTACTCTTGATTCTAACCAATATAGACATTTTTACCTTAAACTAGCCTAATTACTTAAGTATATATATATATATATATATATATATATATATATATATATATACTGTACTTAATCTAACACTTTGCTATAAATAAATAGATGATAGCCATATAAAAGGGTGATATATGATAGATAGATAGATAGGTAGATAGATAGAAAAATAGATTGAATAGTAAATAGAGGTCATAAATTATAGAGAAGGATTACAGTATGAGTTGAAAGGGGAGGAATGTAAGGGAGGGAGTAATATAAATAAAGTGGACATGCATAATTTTTTTTTTTAACAAAAAGTCATTTTCTGACGCCAGTATTCGGAAATCATGTAGAATTTAAATGCTGGCTATTTTTACTCCACAAAGCATCCACATGTGTTTTGTCCTTGATTGCTGACATGTTTTCTCTGGTGGCTTCCTAAAGTAAAATAACAACAACAACAAAAATCCACTTTAAAACCATTTACATATTACACATGTCAAGAATACACTTTGTATTCACCATTTTTCTAATCTACTTGGAACAAGGTAGAGACACTTTACAATGTCTGATCACTTACCTACCAACAGAAGAAAGACAAAACATACTTTGGAATACAATTGAAAACCCTCTTCATATTTCAAATTGTCTTGAACATCCTTAGGTTAATTGGAATGTCAAATGAGTTAATTTATTCTCAAAATGTATAAAGACTTATGCAGGAAATGTTTTTCCCTGTTTGTAATGTGCATGTTCCTGATGTTGAGATTTCCTTTTATTTCATCATTTTAAACTGTGACCAGAACACAATATAATGCCTCTTGTCATGGTAAGTGAAAGACTACAAATTAAGTAACTGCTTAGAATTTAGATAACAAGGAGCAGTGAGCTTATTACTTCTATTCCCTTGATGAAAAGCTTAGTATATGGTGTTAAATTTAAACTAAAACAAAACAAAACAAAACAAAAACAAACAAACAAACAAAAAAACATGCTTAGCACTCTATTTTAACACAGATTCTCTAGTTCAAAAGTCTCCCCAAGCATGGGAGCTAAAATGTTACGCTCAGGATGCAAGGCTAAGCACTGCACTCAGGGTCAGCCACTTTCGACCCAGAGAAGAGCATGTATGATTGCATGCGGGTCAATGCCCCAGGTCCTGCCTCTGAGAAAAAGGTATCAGATGGGTCTGATGCTCTTTGGGTGGATGACACCTAAATGAACATCAGTACAATGTCCCAATTTATTTCTAATATCAGAGATCAGACCTCTATTCTTGCCTGATGCATCTAAAACAAAAAGGAGGAACTGTAGAGAGCTGCGTAATGCCGCGCCTGAAAGATGGAGCTGGTTTCTGCCTTCCACCTTCCCGATGGTGAGTGCTCTCTGTCACAAACAACTCCATATTTGGCTAAGGCTGAGGATCTGGCTTGCTTCCATGTATGTGGACCTATCTGCATTGCCCACGTGGCACGCTGGGGTTGGCTACCCAGAGGCTATTTAAGCTGTGGGCTGGCTTTCCCCAGGGTCAGAAGATTGCTCAAGGTTCCTGAATAAACTGCATCGAGAAAAAAAAAAAAAAAAAAGTACAACAGCTTTCTTTGGAATGAGCAGAAAAGGAAAGAAATTCATCTTTTCAGACAAGAATTACAGAGTAGTGGTGGTCTTTCCACACTCTACTTCCAGATATAAAAGTCAAAATATTTTATTACTTTGCTGTTTTGTGACTGAGATATCTTGACCATGCTAATAGAAGAAATTTTGGAGAATCATAAGTCAGTGCTCCCCAAGTGGCCCCCATAGTAATGGGGACAGGGACTGTCTCTGACAGGAACTGATTGGCCTGCACTTTGATCACCTCCCCACAGTGGGGAGCAACCTTACCAGGCCATAGAAGAAAACTATGCAGTGACTACTGATGAGACCTGATAGACTAGGATCAGCAGGAAGGGGAGAAGGACCTCTCTTTTCAGTGGACTGGGAAAGGGACATGGGTAGGGAAGAAGGAGGATGAGATTGGAAGGTGAGGAGGGAGGAAGGTACAGGGGGGATACAAAGTGAATAAACTGTAATTAATAAAAATTAAAAAATAAAAGGAAAATAAAAAAGAAGTCAGTGCTCCAATCAGCCTCATATATAAATTAACAGTGGCCACATAAAGAAGTGAAAATGTAATTTGAAAATTATTTAGTCTTGAAAATTTATAATTATCAGTGATTTATTCAGTGTTTTCCTTGTTGATATAAACAAATTTTCTCAAGATATATGATTTGAAATTTATAAGACTTTCCTGTAACAATGATGTTTGTAAATAGCTTACCTGCTCAACTGAAAGGTTTGTGAAAAACATCAAATGTGAACATGTGAAAACACTACTCACACTAAAATGTCCTTATCAATTCTAATTATAATTCATCCCTTTATAATCACCTGTATTACGCACAAACAGTTTTTCTATAAGACCACCAGAGAAGTATTTCAGCTCTTGAATTCATTTTCTACAGGCAGATACTACTTCAACTGTCTCTGAGTCCTCTCTTGTGAGGAAAATGAAATACATTAAGAAAACAATTTTTTTTTGTGACCACACATTTTCGTGTACATGTACACATGCGTATACATACACACATGCATATATATATATATATATATATATATATATATATATATGTATGTATGTGTGTGTGTGTGTTTACCTATGAATTTGTAAAATGCCAGAATGCATATATATGTGTATATATATATATATATATATATATGTACATTAAGAAAGATAATCTGATCTTAAGTAATGACGTTAAGCTAACATATTATTGCAAGTTTATAGAACTACAGAACACAGCTACGTGTTTTTGCCTTAAAGCAGCAATTCCCATGTGTTCTCAACTCCAGTCTTCAACCAATCTGTAACCCAAGCACCTTATCCACTCACCAGTTATACCTGAAGAAAAAAAAAAAAAACAATATAAAAAATGCTACAGTGTCACTATATCAGAAAATAATGATTATAATAGTATAAAAAGATCATGACTTGCCATAGGGTATCAATTTGCTCCTGTATGAGGTCAAACCTCTGATTGAACACCATCAAACCTCCTTTTAGTTGAGCATTAATTCCTTTTTGTACATCTAAGGCATGAGCTACATTGGCTAAAAGGTTATTCAGGGTCTGAGCAGTCTGCCCAGTATGACTCATGGCTAATGCCACGGTGGTAGCTCCAACAGCCGCCAATGAGATGGCAGTAACAATGGCGGCTCTAATTCCAAGATCCCTTTTCTGTCTGAAGAGAGTCAAAGCGTGAGGGCATCAACGGGCACAGGCACCCAGCGAGGCGTGTGAGTAATCAGGCCTTTACAGCCATTGAAGCAGGACAGTCTCCCCAAGATGGTTGGCTACCATAAAAAGCCAAAATGTTACGCTCAGGATGCGACGCTAAGCACTGCACTCAGGGTCAGCCGCCTTGGACCCAGAGAAGAGCATGTCTGATTGCATGCGGGTTGATGCCCCAGGTCCTGCCTCTGAGAAAAAGGTATCGGACGGGTCTGATGCTCTTTGGGTGGATGACACCTAAATGAACATCAGTACAAAGTCCCAATTTATTTCTAATATCAGAGATCAGACCTCTACTCTTGCCTGATGCGTCCAAAACAAAAAGGGGGAACTGTAGAGAGCTGCGTAATGCCGCGCCTGAAAGATGGAGCTGGTTTCCGCCTTCCACCTTCCCGATGGTGAGTGCTCTCTGTCACAAACAACTCCACATTTGGCTAAGGCTGAGGATCTGGCTTGCTTCCATGTATGTGGACCTATCTGCATTGCCCACGTGGCATGCTGAGGTTGGCTACCCAGAGGCTATTTAAAGTGGGCTGGCTTTCCCCAGGGTCAGATGATTGTTCAAGGTTCCTGAATAAACTGCATTAAAAAAACAAACAAACAAACAAACAAACAAAAAACATCGGGTGTCATAAATACCAGAGGGGAGGCCAGACTTTGTTCCCCCAACAGCATTAGTATGTGTCTGTGTCTGAGTATTTACAGTGCTCTGAGTTGTGTTAAGAACCAGCGGGGATTTACAGGGTGTGCAGCCATGCCCCATAACCAAACAACACATCAGGATCCCTCTGAACATCTCTGGTCCTGTGTGTGACCAATATACACTGTACCCTTCTTGCACCCTCTCATCAGACTTCCTTTAACCATGTGTCTGTCTTGCCACAGGAAGGGAAGCCATTGTTCCCATCTGGAATAGACCTCACATACAGCAATTGTGGGCAAGTTCTTGATAAAAGGCCTTTGCTCCCAGGGCTGAAGCATGTGCTGAGACAGAGATTTCAGTATTCTACCTCCCATACTTATCTTTATGCCTCTGGAGAAGAGAGCACTGTTTTTGCCAGAAAGGTAACTATCACAGAAATTTCACCAAAGCATTGGTTGAAAGTAGTGGTCTGGAGGCAGGTGATGCCTGAAACAGTGGAGGCAGGTGGCAATAGTGATAACATTTAAGCAGTCTGTAGGAAGGGCAGGGACTTTTATATGCCCTGGAGCAACAGGCATACAAAGACAGATTACACATTGGGGGTGTGGGTGGGGGAGTGTGGACTGATATGAGTGCATGCACATCTCTCTATGTCTGGGTTACAGATGATGCCTGAATAGCATGGTTTGTGGGCTTGAACACACACTTTGTATTCCCAGATATGATTTCTAACTGAAGTATGTGAGTCGGAGAACTTGCTGCCTGAGGGAATCTGAACCTTGTGAAGACCTGTGCAGTATAGAAAGGGTGCATTTTGTAAGTATAACTCACATATCTGAGGTTTCTAAGGGTACCCTTTGAGGCATGGTATCTGGATGGTGGGGATGTGGTTGGGCCTGATGGTGCTCATTCAGCCTTGCTGGAGGGCCAGTTCAAGGAAGATCCAGAAGAAGACAGCCTAAGGTACCTGAGGGGGTTATATTTTCCTCTGTGTTCTCAGGAGACACTTATGTCCTGCCCCGGCCTGCGGGGCTTCAATGGGGTTCCTAAGGTGGAGAGATTGGAAGGAATGGGAGAAAAAGGAACAAGAGACAGAAGAAATGAAAGCCAAGTCTGTTCATCTGATCAAGGCTTCCGTTTAATAGAAATTTTTACCCAACTTATATAGGGAGAAGGCAGGAAAGGGGGAAGGTTAATCTACTGCTGCAGGAAATAGGAAGAGTGTTTTCATGGGTTAGCTATTATACATGTAAGATACCATAAGGATGTTCTCTTAAGATATCTTACGGATGCTCAAACAAAGGATGTCCTCACAATCTATCACCCATGATTTAGGGTCTAGATAACTCTTTCACTACATACCTTTAGGTCTCCACTAAATGACCTTTGCTCTCTACTTGGCTTTGGCTTCAGTAACTAACTTTGTCTCCACTAGATAGCTTTGACTTTGGCTTCCGTAGATAGCTTTGGCTCCTGGTAGTGTCGCAACATCTAGGACTCCAAGGGAGCTGAATCAGAGGGAGCCTGCTAGCCATGTTAGATGACACAGCCTCATCAGAGGAAGGGTTCCTGTTGGTGATCCCTAAATAAACTCAATACTTCCACATTTAGTATTGCATCATCCAGCAGATGTGGCCTGAGACACACCTAGCCATCTTTATGTAGATAGCCACTTTATGCACTGTGAGATCAGATTTGAAGTCAGTAATGCTTGGAAGGGAATGCAACAGGAGAGACACTGCACATTTGCATTGTGAATAGGGGGCTAGCGTTTACCACCAGTAGTTTATGGATACAGGAGTTCAGAAGGAAAGGACTGAGGAATTGAGGAGAATGTCATTGCTCTCCACCCCCTACTTCTGTAAGGTTAGGAATTCCTAAGATAAGATCTGGGGTCCCTATGCTCGGTATGGCCACACTCACAGAAGATACATGTTGTAATGGGAGTTCCCAAGATGATTTGTGTCACAGGAGCCCCCAGTTCACAGTGCTCTGCTTCACTATGGCTCATGGTGCCCTGGTAATATCAAGAATCAAATTTGCATCCTAGCACGAATAGTGAACATGGGTGGCATGTGGGTCTTTCTTGGTTCTTCCTCTGTGTTGTGGTTCTTCTCAGCAAGCACAGCCTCTTGAGGATCAGACCGATGTGTTTTCCCGCAGGTGACATGCACACTGCTGATAGGAAACTGGCTGGCTCAAGGAAGAAGCAGTCAAGAGCAGATTAGCTACCACCATAAACACACACACACAGAGGGAGAGACAGAGAGAGACAGACAGATGGACAGAGAGGAGAAGAAAGGGTTGAAATTACACTGAGATGGTTAAGGGTAGGACTATGTTGAGAGGGACAGTATGGAGGAACATGAAGAGGAGAGCTACAATACAGATGAGATTGAATATCACGAGACCTAGGGATGGGCACGTGACCATCCATATCATCAAGTAGCTACTTTAATTTCCTGTCTAAGACTTTATGGATTAACATTAGGGCACAGAGGTTGGAGACAGGAGAGGTCAGTGGTCTGTAATCTCTTGGATGAATAGTGCTCATCACAGGCAGATATGGGTGTGCAGGGTCTACCATAGGCTTGACATTGCAGCAGGAGGGTGCACATTTCCAACAGAGACACTTGTCTCCCTGTCATGTCATATAACTCTGTTGCTTGCCATCTGAAATCACTGAGTCTTCCAATTAGTAAGCATGTCTGTTTAGTGAAGAAGTACCTTCTCTTTGGGGATCTCGCCAAGTGTGCCCTGTAGACACTTGATGCCATAGTGAGGTCCACAATGGAAACAGAACTAAGCTGAAAGATTGGTGGTGGGCTGGTGGGGTAGCCAGAAGCTATGAAAACAGCCATCCTCTCTTGGCATGTAATGCGAATCACCATGAAATGTTCCCCACCGCCTTGCTGCTCAAACTGGAATCACACAAGTATGGAACGCTCATGCACTAGGTTGTCCATAGCCATCCTGGGGTTGGCAGAGCAGGACTAGCTCCATAGCAAAGAGAACAATGAGGTTTCCTTGGCAAAAGAATCCCAGGGAGCCCTAGGGTACTGACTGGGTGGGCAAGAAAATGCACAGCCTTTGTAATGACATCCACCTCTCTGGGACGAAGTTAAACACTCCAGACTTGGGGTGGGGAACAACATTATTACAACTGTTTCCCATCTGCTCTGGACCTTTTGCATATCTTCTCCCACATCTGTAGAACAGGCTTTGTGAGCTCCCTTGATTACCCTTGCCTCACCTGACCACGTTGATGTGTCCATGCTGGCTAAAGCCTATTTATTTCCTTCCTAATGCAACTCTGCTTCCTTCTTCCACCATGCAGGGGAAGCCCACATAACCCTGAGGGAAGTCAGCTCCAGCTCCTCCACCAGAATCTGGAAGGAGGCCAGTAGCACAGGCAGGAGAGCCTGGCCAGAGACAACTGTCAGGCAGTCACAGTGCCCACCAAAACCAAAGTGCTCACACTGTAGTGATCAGCACAGCCCCAGAGTACTGTCACCATGAACTCTGCATAGTATGTGCTGTGTGGCTGGAAGGGTCAGTTGTGGCCTGCAAGGGTGTTGTCCAGACCCAGGATGTCAGCCCATAGTAAGAGGAGAGTGGCACCTTTCCTGGAGGTACAAATGTTGCCTATGGGGGAGAAGACAAGAGTTAGGAGCACCAAAGCAAGGCCTCTAACCAAGACTGAAATTGTGAGCCTTGCCTCCATAGCAGGGAAGGAGTCACAGGCAATGGCTCACCAAGGCAGACCAGAGCATACAGAAGAGCCCTCAAGGTGGCTCTCGATATCCTGGGGGAGGGAGGCTGTTTGCAAGGTGGAAGGACAGGTGGCCGAAGAACCAGCACAAGAACAACTCCTCAAAAGGTTCCAAAAGAGCAGGCCAACTCCAAACCATGTTCTCGCTTTCGCCTGCGTGTGCACCTGTGCTTCCAAAAGCACAACCAGAAAGGCCAAGAGCTTTCCCCGAGGAGTCATGGAAAGCAGGGCCACCGTCAGGGTCCTGTGTTGCCAGTGGGCTCACAGAAAATGCCCACAGTGCAAGGTGGAAAAGCCCAGGCACACACTGCTGTTGGGCCTCGACACTTTGAGATGAAACAGAATGAAACAGATGAAACAGGCCTCAGAGTAAGACTATGTCACCCAACGCCTGAAGGAAATTCTGGTTGTAATGCATGCATGAAAAAGCTAAACATATCCAAACCCAAGTCTTTGACTGCCTCAGCCTCCAGGCAGAGTGTACGGGCTAAGAAAGAACAGCAGGCTGCTGCTGGGCCACTGAGGTGCATCTGGTCCTCGCCCAAAGCCCTCAAGCAACAAGCACATTTTGCTGACCTACAGACCAGGGTTACTGGAGTCCAAAGGAAGAATGTTGTCCGTGAGAGCAAGGAGGACCACGGCCCGGGCACCCTGAAGCAAGCTGCAAACTCGGCATCAGCAGCTTGCATGCCTCCAATCCCGAGGCTGCGAAGATCCCTCTGCATTGCTAGCAGGAAAAGGAAGATCCACGTGCTGTGTCCATATTGCAGGGTGCCAGAACTGGAACCGTGCGCTCACTCAAAGGTGACTAAGTCCAGGTTCAAGAGGAGGCGTTCCAATATTCAGGAAGCAGTCCAAGCTGCCAAGGTGGCTTCTGCCCAGCTACAGAATACCATTGAACGAGGAATGCTGGTCTGGTTCAAATTTCAGGACCTTCCTTTCTGGCCAGCAGTGGTAAAGAGTGTCAGCCAAAATGACAAGATGGCGAGGGTGCTGTTGATGGAAGCTAACATGCAGTTGGAGCACAAGGGTGTCTGTGCCCCTCTCCACAAGTTGAAAAATCTGGACTGTGGAGAAAAAATATCACTCATAAGAAGAGCCAGCAGAGTGTACAGCCAGGGCATCAGCTGGTGCCTCACAGTGATCGACCACTACAGAGAGGACCTGGCCTGTGGCGCCTACCTGGGATCCTTTATGGGCTATTATACTGCCCATGTCAGTTACCCGCTAAGGCGGGCCGTCCAGCAAGGAGACCTGCACATCGATTTCCCTAAGGTGAACTATGTGGACCTGGAAGATTGGGAGGAGGAAAATGCCCCTGGTGGGAAAGGGCCCCGCAAGAAAGTTCTGCCTGACCGTACGAGGGGTGCTTGGGACAGAGCCAACCAGAAGCTCGTGGACTTCATAGTGAAGAGAAAGGGGGCGGATCAGCACCTGCAGGAGATTGTGCAGGGCAGAAAACAGTCCAGGTGGGTGGACAATCTTTGGAAATCAAGAAGGGAAGTCTTCTGTATGGAGACCTACCTGGAGGATGACGACCAGTTGCATCTCGTGGCCAGGCATTTGCAAGAAATATGGAAGGAAGCAGATGAAGCTCTGCTCTTGCTAACAGGAGGAGATAAAGTGCGGTTTACGATGGAGGTTCTTCTTCCAGAAGCAATCATCTGCTCCATCGCTGCCCTGGATGAGCTCAGCTACAAGGAATCAGAAGAGAAGTACCTGCATGGCCCACCAGTGCACTACTGTGAGAAAGAGCTCTTTGAAAAGAACCTCTTAAAGGCAGCCCGGAAGAGGTCAGAAGCCAGAATTGGGGCTGCCCCTCGTGCACCCATTCCTTAGAAGGGAGCTCACTGCTATCAGCCATCACCCCTGCAACTCCCAAGAGAGGAGACAGGAAGCAACTCCAAAGAGGAACATCTGGGAGACTGTGGGGTGTACTTTGGGCAAAGGGACAACTGCTCGCTGAGTGTTTCTTTCCCCACCTCGAAATAAATATTTTCTTTCCTGCTTGACAGTGCAGATGTCTAGATGGGCTCTACAGACAGACAGATCCTGTTAGGCCAGGCCAGCCTTCTTTGGCCTGTGCCTAGGCGTGTACATTTCTTGTGGGTGTACTTCCCTGAACCTGGCCAGCCCTATATAGAGCATTGGCTAACTAGTCATAGCTTTGCCCTCTCTGCAGTTACCCCATGTACCCAGCCAGCACATCAGGTTCCTAATGACACCCTGTCTCTGACTTCCCCACACTTCCTGTCTTCTTTCTCTAAGGTGCTATAGATGTGGCCAGCTTAGCTTCCACTATTTTCTTTCTCCATTACCTTCTTCTTCACTCACTCACAATGAAGAAGAGGATCAGATATGTGTATTGAGGCAGTTGGTTTAAGCCAGAGAAAGGAAGTGAATGTGATCCTGGAGATAGTCTGTTTTCAAAGATCATAGTGTATTGTACTTTATAACCTCTCACTCTTTCTCTCCTTCCCTCCCTCTATCCTTCCCTCTCTACTCTCATCTTTCTTCATCTTCCTTCCTCCCTCTCCCTCTCTTTCTCTCCCTGCCTTCCTCCCTCTCTCTCTGTATGTGTGCACTAGTGTGCGGATGTCTTCTTTACTTATTTTCTCTGCTTTATGAGACAGGATCTCTGATTGAACCTGTTGCTCACTGATTGTGCTAGAATGGGTGTCCAGGCAGCTCTTTCCATCTTCCTGTCTCTGTCACCCCAGTGCACAGATTAAACATGCCTGTCCATATATCTTTCTTTTAAAAGAGTAATGGATAGTGAACTCATGTTTTCATCCCATGCAGGAAGCACTTTATATTCTCAGCCATTCTCCAGTCCCACAGAGACTACATTCTCTTAATGAGAAAAGTCTGCCAATCTCCTGGGCTGACTGTCTGCAACAGCAGATACTACTATCTCTGCTTTTCTCACATTTCTGAGATCAAAGACTTCTGGTGTTGGCCAGAAGAGGGAGGGAAGCCTTTCATTCCTTGGAGTCACTGACACTTTGGGTGTACTGATGAGAAGCAGGCTTGCCATATCTCCCAGACTATCCTGTTTCCCCCTCTTAAATCACAGTCCTTTATGTGTTTTGGTGATACACATGAATCGGTGCTTCTGTGGACTCTGGAGTACAACTTTATAAGCAGCTGTCCACTTGGTTTCTGCCAAATCCCTGTAAATATCCATTTGTCCTCCAGCCTATGTCCCTGGATACATGATACCTGTTCCCTTCCTGTTGCACTGGAGAATGGTGAACATTAGGCCTTGATACTAATTAGTGCCTTTCCTTTGTGCACCCAGTGGGCTCTTACCTGTGAAAAAGTCCAAGAATGATACAGGTGATTGTATTCTCAGTAGTGGGGGCACAAAGACAAGAACACTGAGGCTTGCCAACCAGCCAGTATAGCTGGCTGGGCAAGTATCTTGTTCTGTGAGAGACCCTGTCAAAAAATACAAAACAAAAACAAACATACTAATTTGGAGTGTAAATGAGGGAGACACTTGATATCAAATTCTGGCCTAAAACTACACCTCAAAAATAACAGAAATAACGAAAAGCCAACATACACATGGAAACTAAATAATTCTATATTCATTGACAGCTTGGTCAAGTTAGAAATGAAAAAAAAAAAAAGAAATTATAGACTTTCTAAAATTCAATGAAAATGAAGACACAACATATCCAAATTCATGGGACACAAAGAACGCAATTGCTAATAGGAAAGTTCATAGCACCAAGTGCCTCCAGAAAAAAGTTTGAGACATTTCATACAAGCAACGTAATGGCACACCTAAAAGCTCTAGAAAAAAATGTAGCAGAATACCCAAGAAGAGTAGATAATCAAACTCAGAGCTGAAATCAATTAATTAGAAAAAGAAAAGTTATTCAAAGAATCAGTGAGACGAAGAGATGGTTCTTTAACAAAATGAAAAGATAGACAAATGTTTAGCTACACTAACTAAAAGGCAGAGAGAAACTATCCAAGTCACCAAAATCAGAAAATGAAAAGGGAGACATAACAACAGACACCAAGGAAATCCAAACAATCATTAGGTCTTACTATTTTGATAGATT